>JAREIK010018130.1:0-21807 GCA_029783825.1 Sapria himalayana
ATCTACCTATCTACCTATCTGTCTGTCATTTGTCGAATTATCTATCTATCTATCTATATATATTTTTCTATCTGTCTATCTGAATATCTATCTATCTCTATATATCTCTATGTTTCTATCTCTTTATCTGTCTATCTATATATTGTCTATATAGCTACCTGACTATCTGTCGATCTGTGTATATATCTATCTATGTTTCAACCTACTTATCTATCTATTCTCTATCTATTTATCTATTTATCTATCTATCTTTCTAAATATTTATCTATCTATCTATCTATCTGTGTATCTATCTATCTAGTATAATTATTTATCTATAATGTATCTTTTGAACTCTATATGTCTATTTTTCTATCTGTCTATCTATTCATCTCTCTATATGTCGATCTGTCTATTTGTCTATATGTCTATCTTTCTATATGTCTATATTTCTATATGTCTATATTTCTATATGTCTATCTGTATATCTATCAATATATAATCTGTCTATATTTCTATCTACCTATCTATGTATATGTCTATATGTCGATCTGTCTAACTATCAATCTTGTTGTCTACCTATCTATCTACTTATCTATCAATAAATCTATCAATTTGTGTATCTATCTATTTATTTAACTATCTATCTATCTATCTAACTAACTATCTAATTAACTATCTTTCTTTCTTTCTTTCTCTATTTCTATCTATCTCTGTATCTATTTATGTATCTATTTTTCTATCTATCTATCTATCTATTGATCTATCTATCTATATGCCTATCTTGCTATCTAGATATCTTTTAATCTATCTATGTTTAATTGTCAAATAATGTACCTATCTATCTATTCATCTATCGACCTATTTGGCTATCTAGTGATCTATCAATCTTTCTATCTGTTTATCTGTCTATTAGTCTACTTTTCTATCTGTCCATCTATCTATTTTTGTATCTAACTACATATATATATATATATTTATGTGTCTGTCTACCTGTCTATTTGTCTATCTAAATCTCTATCTATCTGTCTATATGTCTATCTATATTCTATCAATTTGTCTATTTGTATATCTATCTATTTGTTTATGTGTCTATGTGTCTATCTTTCTATCTGTTTAAATATCTATCTACCTATCTGTCTATATGTCAATCTATCAATCTATCTATTTGTCAATTTATATATCGATTTGTTTATCGATTTTCTATCTATATGTCTATCTATCTATATGTCAATCTATCAATTAATCAATCAAACTATCTTTTTATATTTAATCTCTCAATCTGTTTATCTATCTATGTGTCTATGTGTATATCTATCTATCTGTCTATCGATCTATCTATCTAACTATCTGACTGTCTATCTATCTATCTATCTATTTATCTGTCTATATATATATATATATATATATATATCTGCCAATCTGTCTATCTATTTATCTATCTGTCTATCTATCTGTCTATATGATTATATGTTTATATGTCAAACTATCTATCTATATATCTATCAAACTATCTATCTGCCTATTTGTCAAATTGTCATCTCTTCAATATGTCATTTTGTCAATATTTCTATCTTTATATTTGTCTTTCTATTTGTCTATCTGTCTATCTTACTATGTATTTATATGATCTATCTATCTATCTGTCTATCTATCTTTCTAACTATATTTCAATATATCTATTTGTGTATGTCTATCTGTCAATCTCTCTAAATTTATATCTGTCTATCTTTCTATTTTTCTATCTTTCTATCTGTCTATTTGTGTAAATGTCACTTTATCTCTCTCTAATGTCAATCTGTCTGTGTCTATCCTCTATATATTTATCTTTCTATCTATCTATCTGTTTTGTATGTATGTCTGTCTATCCGTCTTCTTTCAATATGTGTCTTTATATGTCTTTCTATTATCTATCTAACTATTTTTTAATCTATCTTTATATCTTTCTATATATCTATCAATCTATTTATTAATCAATCAATTAATCAATCTGTCTATCTACTTGCATATCAGTCAATCTTTCTATCTTTTTGTCTATCTATCTATACATCTGTCTATATGTATATCTATTTATAAATCAATCTATCTATCTATGTATATCTATCTATCTGTATGTCTATCTGTCTATCTATTATTTGTGTACCTATTTATTTGGATATATATATATAATATATATATATATATAATATAATGACTATCTATTTATCTATATATATATATATAGATATAATGACTATCTATTTATTATCTTATAATATATATATTATATATAATGACTATCTATTTATCTATATATCTATATATATGTTTGTAAATCTGTCTATATGGTCTTTGTGCTATTCTCTATCTAAGTATCTTTTCTATTTATCAGTTTATCTCTTTATCTATCTACTTGTATATCTATATATCTATCTATCTATCAGACAATCTATCTATTTGTCTATTTGTGTATATGTTTGTCTGTCTATCTATCTATCTATCTATCTTTCTATCTATCTATCTATTTGCCTATCTGTCTATCTATTTGACTATCTGTCTATCTATCAAATTATCTATCTTTCTATTTGTCTATATGTCTATATGTCTATCTGTCTATCTATATATCTATCTGTCTATCTGTCTATCTGTCTATCTATTTATCTGTCTATTGGTCAATCTATCTATTCGTCTATCTATATATATGTCTATCTAGGTATCTAACTATCTTTCTATCTGTTTATATGTCGATCTGCCTATTCATCAATTTGTCTTTCAATTTTTATGTCTATATGTATATTTGTCAATATGTCTATCTATCTATTAGTCTGTATGTGTTTCTGTCATTTTATCAATCTGTCAATCTATATATCTATCTATTTGTCAAACTATAAATTTGTGTATCTATAAATCTGTCTAATTATATTTCTATCAATCTATCTTTTTATTTGTTTATCTATTAATTTGTCTATTTGTTAATTCATCTATCTATTTGTCTATCTATCTATCTGTGTAACGATTTGTTTTTTTATCAATATATCAATATATCTGTCTATCTAGTTTCTCTCTATTGGCCTATCTATCTTTCAATTTCTTTATCTATTTGTCTATCTATCTTCTAATTATATGTGTATATATGTCTACTCTTTATTTATTTATCTATATGTCTATCTATCTATCATTATATCTTATATATATATACATACATATATATATATATATATATATCTATCTATATATCACTCTGTGTGTTTATATATCTCTCTAACTTTTTTTGTGTATATCTATCTATTTATCTATCTTTTTATTTGTCTAGCTATCTATCTATTAATCTATCTATCTATCTATCTATTTGTATATCTATATATCTATCTATAAGTCTATATGTCTATCTATATGTCAATCGTTATGTCTATCTATCTATCTATCTACTTGTCTATCTATCTATTTGTTATATATCTATTGTCTATCTACATATATGCCTAATCTATCTATTTATCTTTCGATATATCTCTATTTGTCTAATTGTCTATCTATCTATATGTCTATCTATCTATTTGTATATTAGTCTATCAGTCTATCTATCTATTTGTCGATCTATATATCTATTTATCTATATATATATATATATATATCTATCTATCTATCTATTTATCTGATTAACTATATATTTGTCTATATGTCTTATATTTATCTTTCTTTTTGTCTATTTGTCAATTTGTCGATCTATTTATAGGTGTATTTTAATATATGACTTTTTATCTATCAGGCAATATGTCTCACTGTCTATTTATCTACATAATTGTCTATCTTTTTATCAGTCTATCTATTTTTTTTATTTATTGGTTTATCTCTTTATCTATCTACTTGTATATCTATCAATCTATTTATCTGACTAGATTTCTATCTATCTATTTGTGTAAATGTTTATCTGTCTATCTCTTTAAATGTCAATGTATATTTATCGATTTGACTATCTTTCTATCTGTCTATATGTGTAAATGTCTATTTGTCTCTCTTTAAATTTTTATATGTCTGTGTCTATACTCTATCTTCCTATCTCACTATATATATATATATATATTTGTCTATATATTTGTTTATCTATCTTTCTATCAATCTGTTTGTCTATTTGTCTATATGACTTTCTTTTTGTCTATCTATCTGTCTGTCTGTCAATCTGTCAATCTATCTGTCTGTCTGTCAATCTGTCAATCTATCTGTCTGTCTATCTTTTTTCTATATGTGTGTCTGTCTTTCTTTCTATTTATCTTTCAATCAATCAAACTATTTGTTTATCTATCTATCTAGCTATCTGTTAGTTTATCTATCTATCTATCAGTCTATTTGTCTATCTATCTATCTATCTATATGGCTGTCTATCTATCTATCTATCTATATTTTTATTTGACTATCTGTTTATTTTTATATTTCTATATCTGTTATCTATCAATCTATAAATCTATCGATATATCTATATGTGTATATGACTATATGTTTATCTGTTTTAACTATATAATATATTATATATATATATATATTATCTAACTATCTATATTTCTATCTAGCTATCTATTATCGTATCTGTCTAATTGTCTTTTCATCTTTATATATGTCTATATGTTTAAATATCTATCAATATATCTATCTATCTTTCTATATCTATCTATATCTATCTATTTGTCTATCTTTCTATCAATCAATCTATTGATCAATCAATCAATCTATCTATCTATCTATTTATCTGGCTATCTACTATCTATCTATCTGTTTGTCTATCTATCTTTCAATTTGTCATTATGGCTATATGTCGATTTTTATATCTATCTATATATTTGTCTATATATCTATCTATCTATCTTTTTGTCTCTTTATTTTCTATTGATTTATCTATTTTTCTATCTATTTTTGTCTATTTTTCTATTTTCTATCTATTTATATGTCTATATGTCTATCTTTCTATCTATCAATCCGTCAATCTACCTATCTATGTATATCTCTATTTATATGTCTATCTATTTATCTGTATATCTTATATCATTTTATATGTTTAGTTTTTTATCTCTCAATATGTCAATCAATCTATCTTTCTATCTCTCTATTTTATGTCTATCTGTCTATTTGTCTGTCTATCTTTCTATATGATCTATCTGTCTATCTCTCTATCTATCAATCTGCCTATCTATTTATTAGTTTATCTATTTATCAATCTAATTGTCTATCTATCTATCTATATGTCTATCTATCTAACTATTATGCAATCTATCTATTTGTGTATATGTTTATCTGTCAATCTCTCTAAATGTATATCGGTCTATCTATTTATTTGACAATCTTTCGATCTGTCTAAATGTGTAAATGTCAATTTGTGTAACTCTAAATGTCAATCTATCTGTGTCTATCCATTATCTATCTATCTATCCATCTATATGTCTGTCGGTCAGTCTATCTATCTTCTATCTATATGTGTGTTTTATATGTCTCTATGTTATTTATCTTTCTATTTGTCTATCTATCAATCTATCGATCTTATTATCTATCTATGTATATAAATATCTATCATCTATCTGTCTATCTGTCTGTCTACGTGTTTATCATTCAATCTCTTTATCTTTCTATTTACCTATCTATGTATCTATCTATATATCTATCTAACTATCTATCTATCTGTCTATCTATCTGTCTGTCTATCTATCTATTTGTTTATCTATTTATTTGGCTATCCATATATCTTTCAATCAATCTATCTATCTATGTGTATATCTATCTGTCCATATGGTTTATCTGTCTATCTCACTATCTTTCTATCTATTTATATTTTTATTTATTCATCTATCTACTTGTAAGGCTATCTATATATCTATCTATTTATCTATCTAATTATCTGACATTCTACTTGTATATTTGCGTATATGTTTATCTATATATCTATATATATGTCTATCTATCTATTTCTTTATCTATCTATCTATCTCCCTATCTTTCTATCTTTCTATCTATCTAATTCTATATCTTTCTATTTGTCTATCTGACTATCTATCTATCTATCTATATGTCTATCTATCTATCTATCTATATATCTTTCTATCTATTTATCTTTTTATTTTTATATCGGTCTATTTGTCTATTTATCAATCTATCTATCTATATGTCTATCTATCTATCTATTTTTCTATCAATGTAGCTATCTATTCATCTATCTATCTATCTATCTATCTACTTGTCTATATGTCAATCTTTCTTTCTGTTTATTTACTTAACTTTCTATCAGTATTCTTTTTATATGTGTGTATGTCTTTCATTTTGTCTATCTATCTGTCTAGATATTATCTATCTTTATATATATCTATCTGTCTATCTATGTAACTATATATATATATATATCTATCTATCTATCTATCTATGCATTAATATGTCTGTCGATCTATCTCTCTATCTTTATATGTATCAATCTGTCTTTTTATATATCTTTTTATTTCTATAGCTATCTATCTATTAGTCTATATATTTGTCTATCTATCTATTTGTCTTTCTGTCTACATATCTTTCTGTCTATATATCTATCTATCTATCTGTCTATTTATCTATCTCTCTATCTATTATTTGTCTATCTATCTATTAATCTATTTGTGTATTTGTCTATCTACCTATATGTCTATCCGTGTATCTGTATTTCTGGATATCTATCTATCTGTCTATCTATCTATCTATTTTTTTATATGTCTATCTATCTATCTGTCTATTTGTCTATCTACAATCAATCAATCTATCTATGTGTTTATTTTTGTATCTTTCAATCTATTTTTCTATCTATCTATCTATCTATCTATCTGATTATCTATATATTTGTCTATATGTCTATTTGTCTATGTAGCTATCTGTATTTCTGTCTATCTATCTATCTACATATCTATCTATCTATTTGTCTATCTGTCTATCTATCTATCTGTCTATTTGTCCATCTATCTATCTATTTGTCTATCTGTCTATCTATCTATCTGTCTATTTGTCTATCTATAAATCTATTTGTATATATCTCTATTGTATATCGATTTAATGGTTTATCTCTTTTTCTATCTACTTGTCTATAAGTTTATATGTTTATATCTCTATCTTTATATCTATCTATGTTTTTATGTCTATTTTTTATCTCTCTATATGTTTATCAATCTATCGGTCTATCTGTTTGTCTATCTATCTATCTATCCTTATATCTTTCTATCCATCTATTTATATAAATAAATATCTATCAATCTATATATCAATCAATATATCTGTCTATCTACTTGTCAATCAATTAATTTTTCTATCTTTTTATTTACCTGTCTATGTATATATATGTATGTCTGTATATCTATCTATACATCTATATATATATATCTATCTATCTATCTTTGTTCTATCTATTTCTCTATTTTACACAATAATTATCTATTTTTCTATATGTCTATCTGACTATCTGTCAATTTGTCTATCTTTTTATTTGGCTATATATCTATCTATCAATTTATCTATCTATTTAACTATCTATCTATTTATCTATCTATTTATCTTTTTTTAAGGTTGTTTTATTATTAATTATCACCATCTCTTTTGGCGGAGGAATACCATTTTTACAAACAACTTCTACCCTTATCCCTTTTACACCCACTTTAAACCTAATCTAGAATACAAAAAATAGAGTAAAATATAACTTTCATATCCTTCTACTAATCTTTTGTCAAGTATTGTTTGATATACTTTATATCTTTTGGGTTTTTCTGCCAAAGCCCTATTTGTATGGGGCCTTTTCTTTCCATTCTTTTAATCTCCCTCATAGTACTCCCATCTTTCGTCTTCATGAAAGTTCCTACCGTCTTGAAGTTACATCCCATCTTGAAGCTTTATGAATACTCCCATCTTCATAAATGCTGGCTGAAGACTGATAAACTCAGTCTTCATACATGTCCAGACTGAATGCTCTCATGACCGACTCAAGATTGATAAATGATAACAGTCTCTTGGCTGATCAATGCACATGCGCAGCCGTAAGAAATAGTTCTAAAACACTACCTCCAAGCCGGCTCCTCCAACCAGCCGTTTCCTTCCCTCTCTAGCTTTTTCCAGCCTGCTTTCCTTTTAGTTAACCTATGCTGAGACCGTCTTGCTGCAGCATGACTTAACCTGAAAAAATCCAACCAAAAAACCCTACCAAACAATAAATTACAAGCTCTCTCCTTATCCGACTTCCCTAAGGTCCGGGAAGCTATCTATTTCTACTCTTATCCCCTGCCAACTGCAAAAAAAGCAGACAAACACTAACAACAATTCATTATTTAATAATTTCCAGCCCTTTCTAGGGCTTACTCAGCTCTTTATTGGGCGTCTCTTGGTCGATCGGGCTCCTTAAACTCAGTCTTCTTACCCAGACTGAATGCCGATCCCATGACCGACTCAAGACTGATAACGATAACAGTCTCTTGGCTGATCAATGCACATGCGCAGCCGTACAAACAATAAATTACAAGCTCTCTCCTTATCCTACTTCCCTCAGGACCGGGAAGCTATCTATTTCTTCTCTTGTCCCCCTGCCAACTGCAAAAAAAAAAGCTGACAAACACTAAAAACAATTCATAATTTTCAGCCCTTTATCGGGCTTACTCAGACTCTTGGCCGATCAATGCACATGCGCAGCCGTAAGAAATAGTTCTAAAACACTGCCTCCAAGCCGGCTCCTCCAACCAACCGTTTCCTTCCCTCTCTAGCTTTGTCCAGCCTGCTTTCCTTTTAGTTAACCTTAGCTTAGAACCGCCTTGCTGCAGCTTGACTTAACCTGAAAAAATCCAACCAAAAAACCCTACCAAACAATAAATTACAAGCTCTCTCCTTATCCGACTTCCCTCAGGCCCGGCAAGCTATCTATTTCTACTCTTATCCCCCTGCCAACTGCAAAAAAAGCTGACAAACACTAACAACAATTCATTAGTTCATAATTTTTGAAGCCTAATATACGGAAATGAAATTTTATCTAATCTTATTAGTCCTTTGAATTTTCCAGGTATATTCTCCCCTCTAAATTCTTGTGATCCTTTTCTCATTCCTTCTTCCGCTAATCTATCTGCAATCATGTTGGCTTCCCTATAAATATGCTTTATTTCTCCTTTTATTTCTCTTAGAATGTTTCTAATATTATCAATGTCTTCTTCAAATTGCCATAAATATATCTTTCCCTATACTAGGTCCACTAGTATTTTTGAGTCCACCTGTGCTTGAACCTTTAGGTAATTGTTAGATTTACAAGTTTGCAAACCCTTTTGTAGGGCTATAATTTCTGCATGCAAGGCAGAAGAAGCTATAGCCCTTGTTGTGAATGCTTTCAGTACATTTCCTTCCGCATTTCTTATTAAACCTCCTCCACCAGCTTCTCCCATTTCTCTATTAAAGCTTCCATCAGTGTTTAGTGTTAGACTGCCCTGCCCAGGTTTATTCCAATTAACTATTTTAATAGTTTGCATTTTTCTTGCTATTGTTGCAAGGTGCCATTCTTTTATTCTATCTTCCTCTATTTTCATGTTTTTCACTTTTATTGGACTACAAGCCAGTAATGAATGCACTCTCTTTTTTTATTTCTTCCAAAATGTCATTATGTTCCATTTTTACATTATCACATCTACTTCTGTTTCTAGCTTTCCATATGCACCATAACACTATATGCGGAATATAACTTCTAATCCATTTTAAGATATTATTCTTTGTTTGTTTTTTTGACTAGTTTTCTAGCCTATTTCTTAAATTAACTGTACTTCTTTCAATATCAGCTTCAATTTCTAATTTATTCCACACTTTTATAGCTATTTTACCTTTAGAAAATAGGTGATCCGAGCTCTCTATATCTTGATGGCAGCATTCACATCTGGATGCTAATTTTATGCCCTTCTTCTGAATATTCGCATCTACAGGGACAATGTTAGACATGATTTTTCACGATAAAACATTTACTTTTTGAGGCAAATCTTTTTCCCAGAGTAATTTCAATTGTAAGGGTTTTCTGCTTCGTACTAGCTCCTTGGCACTTTTTAATGTGAAGTTTCCGTTTGGATTTAAAGTCCATTTCCACCCACTTTTCGTTAGTATTGTATGCTTTTCCACGCTGCTTTGTTGTTCACGCATCATTTTCCAGCTTCTAGATGCTTTTTTTTGTATTTTTAAAAGCATTATTTCCTAACCCATATTTAGCTTTTACGAATGCCACCCAGATGTTTTCATCTGTTTTTATTCCCCAACAATTCTTGCATGCCCACGCTTTGGATATATCTTTTAGGCCGATCAAGCCTAATCCTCCCTCCTCTTTTAGGTAACATAAATCTCTCCATTTTTTCCAGTGCAGCTTATTCTTCCCTTCTCTTTTACCCCATAAAAAATTAGCCATTTCTCTTTCTAGTTTTTTAATAATTATATTTGGAGGTTGTGCCGTCATTAGTATATGTATTAATGAACTATGTAGCACATGGGTAATTAGTGTAGTTCTTCCTGCCATATTTAATAAGTTTTCTTTCCAGCCGGCAATTTTAGTCTTTATCTTGTCCAATAAAAATGCAAAATATTCCTCCTTTAGTCTTCCTTCATAAATTGGGCATCCCAGATACATTAATGCTCCTGTACACTGTGCAAATCCTATGACCCTTTTAATCTTGTGAGCAATGTTTTCAGGTGCTTTAGCTGCTATCACAAATTGACATTTATTCTTATTAAGCTTTTGGCCGGTTTCTTTTTCTAGTATTTGTATAAGCTCCATCAAGTTTTCCATTGATTTGCTACTGGCGTTTGTAAATATGATCACGTCATCAGCGTATGCCAAGCAGCATATTAATGGGGTATATTTGGGCTGTCTGTAGGCTAAGATGTTACCATTTCTAACCTTCTCTTTTAAGTTTACTATAAAAAGATCTAAATAAATATTAAACAAAGAGGGGGACAATGGGTCCCCTTGCCTGAGACCTCTGGTTGGTTTAAATTTTTCACCTGCCTGGCCATTTATAAGAAATTTAATCCAAGCACTAGATATACATCTATATATAATATCTATCCAAAATTTTGAAAACCCCATTTTTCTCATTATATAGCAAAGTATATTCCATTCTACTTTATCAAATGCCTTAGCTAAATCCAATTTCATGATTACATTGTGACCTCTGACCTTAGTCCCTATATCTCTTATCATTTCCGATGTTAAATTAATGTTTTCAGTTATCAGCCTATTTTTAACAAAACCTGCTTGTTCCGGCTCTATTATGTTTGGTAATATTTTGCTCAATCTTTTCGGTAACAATTTGGCTAATATTTTATATATGGTATTACATAAACTAATTGGCCTGTAATCTTCTCCTTTTTGAGGATTTTTTTTCTTAGGTATCAAAACTATGTATGAGCTGGACCATGTTTTTGAGATTTGCGCACCTCCGAATATCTAGTTGATAGCTTCTAAAACATCTTTTATGATTATATTCCAGCTTCGTTGGAAAAATTCGTTATTCCAGCCGTCTGGTCATGCTGCACTATCTTTATTTGCATTAAATACTGCATTCTTCACTTCTTCTTCCGTAGGAAATTCTGCTAACATTTTGTTGTCTTCTTGCGTGACTTTTCTTTTAATTTTCTCCATTAGTGTGAAGTTTCTATTTGTATTTATCCCGCTTAGATGCTTTTTAAAAAATTCTTCTAATTCATTTTTAATATCTTCCTCCTTTTCTACCCACTCTCCATTAGCTCTTTTAAGACCTTTTATTCCTAATCTTTGCGACTTAATTTTTGCCATTGTGTAGAAAAATTTCGTGTTTTTATCTATCTGTCTATATGGTCTATCTATCTATCATTCTATATAACTATCTTTTCATCTATTTATTGGTTTATCTCTTTATCTATCTACTTGTATATCTATATATCTATCTACGGCATTCATTCTATCTATCTTTTTGTATATATGATTATATGTATATCTATATATATGTCTATATATCTATCTCCCTATATGTATAGCTATCTAATTTTCCATCAATCTATATTATCAATGTGTCTATCTGTCTATCTGTCTATCTGTCTATCTATCTATATTCTATATATATGTCCATTTGTTTTCTATCTATATGTCCATCTATCTAACTATTTGTTTATGTGTCAATTTGTCAATCTATATACCTGTCTATCTATATATGTCTATCTGGTTATCTACGTATCTTTCTATATGTTTATAAGTCTATCTGCCTTTCTCTCTATTTGTCTATCAATCTATATGTCTATTTATTTATTTGTCAATCTGTCAATCTGTCTATTAGTCTATATGTCGTTCTGTAATTTTATCAATCTGTTAATCTATCTATCTTTCTATTTGTCTATCTGTAAATGTGTCTATCTTTATTTCTATCTATCTGTCTATCTATTTCTGTTTTTATTTGTTTATTTGTCTATTTGTCAATCTTTCAATCAATCAATCTATCTATCTATCTAAATGTCTATCTGTCTATCTGTCTATTTTTCTATCAATATATCTATCTTTCTGTCTATATGTTTATATGTATTTGTCTATATGTCTATATGTCTTTCTGTCTTTCTATTGATCTGTCTATCTGTCTTCTTATTATATGTGTGTCTGTCAATATCTCTGTGTATCAATCTATCTTTATATCTATCTATCTATCGATGTATATATATATATACATATATCTATCTATGCATCAATCTGTCTTTCTATCAATCTCTATATCTTTCTATGTAGAAATCAGTCTATTTATCTATCTTTCTATTTGTCTAGCTATTTATCTGTTAGTTTATCTATTTGTGTATCTATCTATTTGTCTATCTGTATATCTATCTATCTATCAAAATGTCCATTTGTTTATCTGTATATAAGTCTATATGTCTATTTGTCTATCCCTTTATCTATTTATTTGTCTATCTATCTATTATTCTATCTGTCTATTTGTCTATCTACCTATATTTCTATCTGTCTATCTATCTATCTATCATTCTATCTATCTGTATATCTATGTATTTGTCTAGTTGTCTATTTGTTAGTCTATCTATTTGTGTATCTATCTATTTGTCTGTCTGTATATCTTTCTATGTATCAATATATCCATCTGTTTATTTGCCAATATGTCTATTTGTTTATCCCTTTATCTATTTATCTGTCTATCTATCTATTATTCTATCTATCTATTTGTCTATCTACCTATATGTCTATATGTCTATCTGTCTATCTATCTATCTATCATTCTATCTATCTGTATATCTGTATATCTGTCTATATGTCTATATGTCTATTTATCTATATGTCTATTTGTCTTTCTACAATCTATCTATCTATGAGTCTATTTTTCTATCTATCAATCAATTTTTCTATCTATCTATCTATCTATCTGATTATCTATATATCTGTCTCTATGTCTATTTATCTCTATGTCTCTCTATCTGTCTATCTGCATATCTGTATATCTGTCTATCTATCAATCTGTCTATCAATCTATCTGTCTATCTACGTATCTTTATATCTATTTGCCTATCTCTTTATTGTATCTCTATTTATCGGTTTATCTCCTTATCTATCTACTTGTCTATATGTCTATATGTAGATCTATATATCTGTATATCTATCTAAGTTTCTATGTATATTTGTTGTCTATGTATCTGTCTATCTGTCTATCTCTATATCTATCTATTTGTCTATATGTCTATATGTCTATATGTCTATGCATATATCTGTCTATATGTCTATATGTCTATCTATCTATCTATCTATTTGGCTCTCTGCAATCTATCTATCTTTCTATGTGTCTATTTCACTATCTATATATATATTTTTTCTATCTATCTATTGATTCATCTGATTATATATATATATATGTCTTCTATCTTTCTTTCTATTTGTCTATCTGTCTCTCTATCTATGTGTCTATATGGTTTATTTGTTTATATGTCTATCAATCTATATATCTATCTTTCTATTTATCAGTTTATCTTTTTATATATCTACTTTTCTATCCATATATATATATATCTATCTCTCTAAATATCTTTCTCTCTATGTTTATCCTCTATCTTCCTTTTTATCTATCTATTTATATATCTTTCTGTCCGTCTCTCTCTATGTGTCTGTCTGTATGTCTGTGTATCTATCTATTTGATTGTCTTTGTGTTTATGTATTTGTCTATCTATGTGTCTGTTTGTATATGTGGCTTTCTATCAATGTGACTTTGTGTTTGTGTCTCTATCTATATCTATTTGTCTATCCTGGTGTTTGTGTATCAATCTTTCCATCTATCTCTATGTGTGTGTGTGTGTGTCTATTTGTCCATCTGTCTTCATGACTGTCTATCTTTTTGTCTGTTTGTTAATCTAACTTTCTATCGATCTATCATTCTATCTATCTATCTATCTATATATCTCTCTATTTAGTTATCTATCGATCTATCTATCAATCGATCGATCGATCTATCTATCTATATGCTTAGATACCTATTTTAATATCTAGATGTCTGGCTATCTATCTATCTATCTGTCTGTCTATCTATATATCTATCTATCTATTTGTCTATATATCTTTCTATATATCTAAATTTTTATCTGTCAATTTGTCTATCTAACTATCTATCTTTCTTTCTTTTTATCAGTCTATCTTTCTATTTTTCTATCTATCTACTTGTTTATATATAGATATATATATATATATATATATATATATCTATCTATCTACTAGTCTATCTGCCTATCTGTCTATATTTCAATATGTCTATTTGTCTATCTATCTATTTACCAATCTATCTATCTATCTACTTTTTATCTGTCTAACAATCTATCTATCTATTTGTCTATTTGTCAATATGGTCTATTTGTCTATCTTTTTATCTGTCTAATTATTTATAGGTTTACCTCTTTATCTATCAACATGTCTATCTATCTATCTATTTGTGTATATGCCTATCTGTCTATCTCATTAAATGTATATTTGTCCGGTCTATCCTCTATCTACCTATATATGTATCAATATATATATATATATATATCTATATCTATCTATCTATCTCTTTATATTTGTATCTATCTATCTATCTATCTATCTATCTATCTATTTGTATATCTACCTATCTGTCTATTTGTCTATTTGTCTTTCTGTCTATGTGTCTATCTATCTTTCTATCTGCATATCTATCTAGCTTCTATCTATCTATTTGTATATCACTTGTTTATCTATCTGTATGTTTATCTATCCATCTATCTATCTATCAATATTTCTATATTTCTAATTATATATATATATATATATATCTATTTATGTATCTAAAAACCTTCTATCTGTCTATCTATCTATCTATTTATCTATCTATCTGTCTATATGTCTGTATATCTATCTATATATCTATCTACCAATCTATCTCTCTATCTATCTATCAACTACCTATATGTCCATCTATATATCTATCTATATATCTTTCTATCTATATGGTCTATCTATCTATCTATGATTTGTATATCTATCTATCTTTCGTTCTATCATTTTTACTGTCTATCTATCTATCTATTGTCTATCTGTCTATTTGTCTATATGTTCTTATTGTAAATCTTTCTACTTGTCTATCTGTCTATCTATTTATCAGTTTTCTCTTTATCTATCTACTTGTATATCTTACTATCTATCTATATGATTATCTTTCTTTGTATCTATTTGTATATATGTTTATCTATCTATCTTTATAAATATCTATCAATCTATATATCTATCTATCTATATGACTATCTTAATATATGTCTATTTGTGTATATGTTTATCTATCTATCTGTCTATCTGTCTATATGTCTATCTATTTTCTATATATTCTATATGTATATCTCTTTATTTATCCATCTATCTATCCACCTACTGGTTTTCTCTTTATCTATCTGCTTGTCTATCTAACAATCTATAGATTTGATTATCGATCTATCTTTCTATATGTCTATTTGTATATATGTCTATCTATCTTTTTCTAATGTCTATTTGTCTATGACTATCCTCTATCTACCTATATATAAATATATATGTGTATATATATATATATATATATATATATATATATGTATATATATATATATATATATATATATATATATATATATATATATATATATATATCTATCTATCTATTTGTATGTATGTATGTCTTTCTATTTGTTTATTTGTCTATCTGTCTATCTGTAAATATGTCTAGTTGTCTATTTGTCTATTTGTCTATCTATCTATCTATCTATATATCTATTTATCTGAGTAACTATCTATCTATCTATCTGTCTATTTTTCAATTTGTCTATATTGTCTATCTATCTATCTGTTTATCAGTTTATCATTTTATCTATCTAGTTGTCTATTTGTGTATCTATCTATCTTTCTATATTTATATATGCCTATTTGTGTATATAGCTATCTGGTCTATCTCTCTAAATGTCTATTTGTCTATGCCTATCATCTATCTGCCTATCTCTTTATCAATCTATCTATCAATATGACTATCTATTTGTTTGTTTGTCTGTATATCTATCTGTCTATCTATCTGTCTTTCTATAATACTGTTTGTTTGTTTATCTAACCATAAATCTATCTATCTAGCTTTTTTATTATCAATCGATCATTTTATCTATCTATATACCTATCAATCTATCTATCTATCTATGCATCTATCTATCTATCTATCTATCTTTCTATGTACCTCTTGGGCTATCTAGCAATATGTCTATTTATCTTTCTTTCTATCTTTATATCTATCTATTTGTCTATCTTTCTTTCTGTCTATCTATTTTTCTATCATTTTTCTATTTGTATATCTATCTATCTATCTGTATGTCTGTCTATATATCTTAACTGTATATCTATATAACAATCTTTCTGTCTATCTAAATGTCTATCTTTCTATAATTATATCAGTCTATAAGTCTATCTATCTATGTGTCTCTAAAATTATCTATTTATCTATCAAGTTTTTATCAATCTATCTATCTTTCTGTCTATCATTTCTATATGTCCACATGTTTTAACTTCTATCTTTTTATCTGTTTATTTATATATCTATCTATTTATCTCTTTATCTATCTACTTCTCTATATATCTATCTATCTGACTATCTTTCTATATGTCTATTTGTGTATATGTATATCTAACGATCTCTCTAAATGTATATCTATCGGTGTTTATCCTCTATCTGCATATATATATTTCTATCTATATATCTATCTATTTAACTCTCTATGTGTGTGTGTGTGTGTCTGTCTATTTGTATATATGTTTATCTACATATCTATTTGTTTGTCTATCTATTGATCTGTCTGTCTATCTATTTGTCATTTGTCTATAAGTTACTATTTCTATTTGTCTATATATATATATATATATATTATATATATATTATATATCTATCTGTCTATCTGTATGTCTATATGTCTATCTATTTATCTATATATCTTTATATATGTATATCTGTATGTTTGTCTATCTATCTGTTTATCTATCTATCTGGCTATCTATCTATTTATCTATCTATATGTCTATGTGTCTATTTGTCTTTCTATCTATCTGTATATCTATCTATATCTCTATTATATATTTGTCTATCTATCTATCTGTATATCTGTCGATCTATCTATCTTTATATTTATCTCTCTATATCTGTCTATCTCTAAATCTATATATATGTCTATCTATCTATCCATCTGTATATATGTATATATGTCTATATGGTCCTTCTATCTATTTCTTTATCTATCTTTCTAACTATTTATCTATTTATAAGTTTTTCTTTTTATCTATCTACTCATCTATCCACCTATCTGACTATCTTTCTATATGTCTATCTCTTTAAATGTATATCTATTTGCTTCTATCCTATATCTACCTATCTATTTATCTTTATATTTATCTATCTATCTCTCTCTCTCTCTATCTATGTGTCTGTTTGTCTATCTATTTGTATTTCTATCTTTCTATCTGTCTATATGTCTATGTGTCAATCAATCTATCTATCTATCTGTCTATCTGTCTAATTGTCTAATTGTCTATCTGTCTATTAGTCTATTAGTCTATATTCCTATCTGTCTATTAGTCTATTAGTCTATATTCCTATCTGTCTATCAGTCTACAAGTCTATATTTCTATATATCTAAGTATCTGTCTAACAATCTATATATTTGTTTATCTGACTTTGTCTATCTATCTGTCTATCTATCTATCTAATAATCTATCACTCTTTTTATTTTTGTCTATCTATATTATGTTAATCATTCTCTCTATCTATAAATATATCTATCTATATGTCTATATATCTATCTGTCTATCTATCTATCTAACTTTCTACCTGTTTATATGTTAATCTATCTATCTGTCTATCTATTTATCTATCTTTATATCTCTCTATTTGTCTTTTTGTCTATTTGTCTATTTGTCTTTCTGTCTTTATGTGTTTCTGTCTATTTGTCTATTTGTCCATTTGTCTATTTGTTAATCTGTATATCTATCTATTTGTTTATTTGTCTAACTATCTATCTGTCAATTAGTCTATCTATCTATTTGTTTATTGTCTAACTGTCTATCTGCTCTATTAGTCTATATATCTATCTGTCTATATGTCTTTATTATTATCTTCTATCTATCTATATATCTATCTGTCTATCTCTATAGCTGTCTATGTCTCCATCTATCTATCTGTCAAACTATATATCTAACTATCTAACTATATGGTATATCCGTCTATCTTTATATCTGTCTATCTATTTATTAGTTTAACTTTTTATCTATGTACTTGTCTATATGTCTACTATCTATCTAAGTATCTTTTAATCAATTTATTTGTGTATATATCTATTTGACAATGTATTTATCTACATAATAATCAAACAATCTATCTATCTATCTATCTATTTGTGTTTCTATCTATCAATTTATCTGTTTATATATCTATTGATCCATCTATTTATATGTCTATCAATCTATTTGTTTTTCTTTCTATATGTATATCTATCTATTTGTCTATCTCTCTATCTCACTATTTGTCTATTTGTCTATCTTTCTATCTGTCTATCTATCTATTTGTCTATCTCTTAATATGTATATCTTTATATCTATCTATCAATCTATTTGTTATATCTATTTATTTCTCTATCTGTATATCTATTTATTAGTTTATCTCTTTATATTTATACATGTCTATCTATCTATCTATCTATGTGACTATAATTCTATATAGTATATTTTTGTATATGTTTATAAGTCTATCTATCTATCTTTATGCATATTTGTCTATCTATCTATCTCTCAAACTGTGTATATGTCTAACTACCTATCTATCTGTCTATCTATATATCTATCTATCCATTTTTCTATCTATCTATCTATTAATCTATCTCTTGATATGTCTATCTATTTATCTATCTACCTGTCTATCTGTCTATCTATCTATCTATCTGTCTGTCTGTCTATCTGTCTATCTGTCTATCTATCTATTTGTCTATCTGTCTATCTGTCTATCTATCTATCTGTCTATATGATCTAGCATTCTATCTCATATCTGTTATATGTCTCTTTCTATATATATATCTATCTATCTATCTATATATCTATCTATCTTTTTATATATCTATTGGTCTATTTATTTTTTATGACTATTTGTTTATCTATGTATCTATTTATCTATCTATCGATCTATCTATCGGTCTATGTGCCTAACTCTCTATTTGGTTTATCTTTCATCTCTCTGTGAGTCTATTAGTCTATCTATTTATTAGTTATCTCTTTATCTATTTACTTTTCTATCTAACTATCTTTCTATCTAATTATCATTCTATCTATTTGTGTATATGTCTACATCTCTATATCTATAAATGTCTAACTAACTGTCAATCTATCTAACTATCTTTTTATATGTCTATTTGTTTATATGCCTATCTATGTTTCTATAAATTGTTATATCTTCTCTATCCTCTATCTTCTGATCTCTCTATCTATCTATTTATTTTGTCTTTCTATTTGTATATCTATCTATCTTTCTTTCTATATGTGTGTCTGTTTATTTGACTATCAGTCTATCTATGTGTCTATGTGTCGATTTGTCTATGTGTTAATGTATCTATTTATCTTTCTTTCTTTCTTTCTATCTATGTTTCTAACTATTTTTATAAGTGCCTATCTACTAATTTACCTACCTGCCTATCTTCTTTTCAAACTATCTACCAATTTTCCTATCTACCTATCTAAGAATCTACCTATCTACTTAGATATCTATCTATCCGTCTATTTATCTATATGTCTATCTATCTATATATATATCTATCTAATATTTTATCTGTCTATTTGTCTATCTATCTATCTGTCTATTTGTATATCTATCTATATTTATAATTTATCTCTATATCTTTCTATCTATTTACCTATGTATCTAACTATCTAACTATGTATTAGTCTATCTATCTATCTGACCAAATTATCTATTAATTATATATCTAAATGTGTATCTATCTATCTGACTAATTGTCTATTTGTCAATATGTGTATCTAGATATATTTTCTATCTATCTATCTATCTATTTATTATCTATCAATCTATCTATCTATTTAGCAGTTTATATCTTTATCTATCTACTTCTCTATTTGTTAATCTATCTATATGACTATGGTTTTTATCTTTCTATTTGTGTTTATGTCTATCTGTCTATCTGATACGAAATCGACAATAAACTAGATGGACTTAAAATCCAAGCGGAATGAAATGAAATAAAAGAAATAAATCTAAAACTTTAAGAAAATAATTTCTTATTGGTTAAAGATTCAAGAGAATGAAATGAAGGATAATGGTAAATCTTTGAGAAATACAAAGAAGTCGATTAGGAACCTAATGGCAACGAACACCAATAGACCCACTAATACTAAACTTACAAAGACTTCACAAGTAATGAAAATCAATCACTTACCTAATGATTGAGAGGCAACGAACCTTCCGAGAACTATACCCGAAAAACCCGATTTTTGGAGTGTTCCACACAAGAGAGTTATTCACTCACAAGCACAAAACAATATAAAGAAAACTCAAAGAGTGTTTGTATATTTCATCAAAGGGTGTCCTTACAAAATGAATTACAATGAGGTTTATATAGGGAACAAACTAGCTAAGAAATATTTTTTTTTTTTGCCAGCGCAACATGTTTGAAAACAATGTATCTCTGTAATCCAAGAATCAAATTGAACACGGTTTCTTGCGTTGAACAGATAACTTGATTTAGTTTGTCCATGTCAAATTTCAAAGCATTCCGAACAAGTATTCGAATTTTGGTGAATTTTCAAAGTTAATTAGTCATTGCTACCAGCACCACCTTTTGGAAAATTGTATCTCCTTCATCTGAGGTCCAAATGGGACACGGTTTGTTGCATTGGAAACCTTACTTAATGTAGTTGTCCTAGTTAAAATTTCATAATTTTTGGATTTGTATCCGATTTCTGGTGAAGTTTGCAATGCTGGGTCAAGTTGATGATCCAAGTAGAGTATTTGTCTTTCTTTCAAATTCACCAACTTGTTTTTTGTTTAAGGTTTCAATAATAATTTGGACTTGTTTTTGAAAGGCCTTAGTATGACTTCGGGTGATTGGACCAAGCGGTAGTATGATTTGGTCTTGAATTTCTGCATCACTCCCCTCTTCTTGAAAAGGTTGATCCTTCAACCTTTGCTCCGTTCATCCTACATCATACAAACTTAAATTCAGACTTTAAAAGTTGCTGAACATTATACTCACCGGTATTCAAGTTTATAGGCATTGCATTTTTTTTAAGACTGAAATGGTCCATCCTCCCCTCGGTAACAATTTGG
>JAREIK010018131.1:0-25645 GCA_029783825.1 Sapria himalayana
TATTATTATTATTATTATTCTTTTCTTATTCTTATTATTCTTCTTATTATTTATATTTTTCTTTTTTCTTATTATCTTATTATTCTTATTATTATTATTATTCTTATTATTATTTATATTCTTCATATTCTTTTTATTATACTTATTCTTATTCTTATTATATTATTATTATTTATTATTATTCTTATTCTTATTCTTATTATTCTTCTAATTTTATTATTTTTCTAATTATTCTTATTATTTTTCTTATACTTCTTATCTTTCTTATTCTTTTTGTACTTCTGATTCTTCTTATTCTAATTTTTATTCTTATTCTTCTTATTATTCTTTTCTTCTTATTATTTTTACTCTTATTATTTTTCTTTTCTTATTTTTTCTTATTCTTATTCTTCTTATTCTTCTTATTTTCTTATTTTTCTTATTCTTCTTATTCTTTATTATTATATTCTTCTTATTCTTCTTATTTTTCTTATTCTTCTTATTATTCTTATTCTTCTTATTTTTCTTATTCTTCATATTTTTTTATTCTTATTATTTTTTTTTTTTGTAATTTTTTAATTATTATTATTATTCTTATTCTATTTATTTTTTTTTACTTCTTTTCTTGTATTCTTTTTATTCTTCTTATTCTTGTTATTATTCTTATTTTCTTATTCATTTTATTCTTCTTATTCTTCTTATTCTTGTTATTCTTCTTATTCATGTTATTCTTCTTATTCTTATTATTCTTTATCTTCTTATTCATCTTATTCTTCTTTTTTATAAATCTTATTATTCTTATTATTCTTCTTATTCCTCTTATACTTTTTTTTCTTCTTATTCATCATTTTCGTCTTATTCTTTTTATTATTCTTTTTTTGTGATTATTTTTTTTTATAATTCTTCGTATTGTTCTTTTTCTTTTATTATTTTTATTATTTTTATTCTTATCCTTCTTATTCTTCTTATTCTTCTTAATATTCTTATTATTCTTATTCTTCTTATTCATCTTATTCTTCTTATTCCTCTTATTCTTCTAATTCTTCTTCTTCTTCTTCTTCATATTCATCTTATTCTTATTATTCTTCATATTCTTCTTATTCTTCTTATTCTTCTTATTCTTCTTATTCTTCTTATTTTTCTTATTTTTATTATTCTTCTTATTCTTATTCTTAATATTCTTTTTTTTCTTATTTTTCTTTTTATTCTTCTAATTCTACTTATTATTCATATTCTTCTTATTTTTTTATTCCTTTTATTCTTCTCATTCTTCTCATTCTTCTTATTCTTCTTATTCTTCTTATTTTTTTATTCATATTCTTCTTATTTTTTTATTCTTATTTTTCTTTTTATTTTTGTTATTTTTTAATTATTCTTATTTTTCTTATTATTATACTTTTTTACTTTTTTTTCTTTTATTCTTCATATTCTTGTTATTCTTCTTATTCTTCTTATTCATGTTATTCTTCTTATTCTAATTTATCTTGTTATTCTTATTATTCTTCCTATTCTTCCTATCTTCTTATTCTTCTTATTCTTCTTATTCATATTCTTCTTATTCTTTTTATTCTTCTTATTATTCTTATTCCTCTTATACTTCTTTTTCTTCTTATTCTTTATTTTTATCATTTTTTTTATTTTTCTTTTTTTTTGTGATTATTCTTATTTTAATAATTCTTCGTATTCTTCATTTTCTTTTTTTTATTATTATTCTTCTTATTCTATTTATTTATCTTATACTTCTTATTCTTCTTACTTTTTTTTCTTCTTTTTCTTCTTTTCTCTTTTCATTTTTTTATTTTTCTTCTTTTCTTCTTATTCTTCTTATTCTTCTCATTTTTCATTTATTCTTATTCTTCTTATTCTTCAATTTATTGTTATTTTTCTTAATCTTCTTTTCTTCTTATTTTGTTATTTTTCAAATTATTCTTATTATTCTTATTCTTCTTATTTGTATTATTCTTTTTTTTCTTATTCTTTTTATATTTTTTTCTTCTTATTCTTTTTATTCTTGTTATTCTTTTTATTCTTCTATTCTTCTTATTCATATTTTACTTCTTATTCTTCTTAATCTTCATATTCTTCTTATTATACTTATTCTTCTTATTCTTATTATTCTTCTTATTCTTGTAATTCTTCATATCTTCTTATTCTTCTTATTCTTCTTGTTCTTCTTATTCTTCTATTTATTCTTATTCTTCTTATTTTTCCAATTCTTCGTATTTTTTTATTATTCTTACTCTTATTATTTTTATTATTTTACGTATTCTTATTATTTTTTTATTCTTATTCTTGTTATTAATATTTTTCTTATTTTTTTTATTTTTCCGATTCTTCTTATTCTTTTATTATTCTTATTATTATTATTCTTCTTATGTTTCTTATTTTTCTTAATCTTCTTAATCTTTTTATTCTTCTAAATCTACTTATTCTTCTTATTCTTATTATTCTTCTTATTTTTTTATTCTTCTTATTTTTTGATTCTTCCTTTTATTTTTTTTTTTTTATTGTTATTTTTCTTCTTATTCTTTTTATTCTTCTTATTTTTTATTCTTCTTATTCATCTTATTTTCATAGTTCTTATTCTTCATATTCTTCTATTTCTTCTTATTCTTTTATTTTTCTTTTTATTCTTATTCTTTCTATTCTTTTTATTCTTATTATTCTTCTTATTCTTCTTATTTTTCTTCTTCTTCTTATTCTTCTTATTATTCTTATTATTCTTATTATTCTTATTCTTCATATTCCTCTTATTTTTCTTATTCTTCTTTTTTAAATTTTTTTTAAAATTTTATTTCATTAATTATTAAAGCCCTCTCTTTCGGTGGAGGTATACTATTTTTACAAGCTAGACCCTTTTCCCCTTTTACATCCTTGATAAAATAAAACAATGAACTATAAAGCTTATAGACAAATTCTAATTTAAGTAAGACATCTCAAGTGTATCTTTAATCTAATTTTATTCTTATTCTTCTTAGTTTTCTTATTCTTTATATTCTTATTCTATTTATTCATGTTTTTTTATTCTTCTTATTTATATTATTCTTCTTATCTTCTTATTCTTTTCTTATTATATTTTTTATTTTTTTTTCTTATTCTTCTTATTCTTCTTTTTCATCTTATTCTTCTTATTCTTATTATTTTACTTATTCTTCTTATTTTTCTTATTCTTTTTATTCTTCTTATTTTTTTTATTTTTCTTATTCTTCTTATTCTTATTATTCTTGTAATTCTTCTAATTATCATTATTATTATTATTATTATTCTTGTTATTTTTATTATTCTTCTTATTCTTATTATTCTTCTTATTCTTATTATTCTTATTCCCTTTTTTTCTTATTTTTCTTATTATTCTTCTTAATCTTTTTAAACTTATTATATTTTTATTATTATTCTTTTTATTATTCTTATTTCTTATTCTAAATATTCTTCTTATTTTTATTATTCTTCTTATTCTTGTTAATCTTTTTCTTCTTTTTATTCTTTTTATGTTTCATATTCTTCTTATTTTTTTTTTTTTGAAAAGTTTCTTTTATTAATAAAAGCCTCTCTTTCGGCGTAGGAATACCATTTTTGCAATCTAGAACTACCTTATCCCCTTTTACACACTTGAATATAATAAATGAAACAATACACTTAATGATAAGTGTAACTTCTTTTCCTAACTCTAAATGCACCATTTCCCTTTGATTCTATTCTTAAACTGCTTTACTTGAAGTAGGTCTTGGCCTGTTTATCTTTTAATTATCTATCCCTTATGCTTTTTTGTTGGCCCCTTTTCCATCTGTAGCCACCTGACATTCTGCCTTTAATTAAAAATTATCACAGCATCTTTGATGTTTTATTCATATTTCCTATACTCCTATGTCTTATGTTGTTTATCCATTTGACTTTTATGTTGTGTCCACTATAGTCCTTGCACTTCGAGCAGCCATGACATAATATATGTTGACTCTAAAGCAGCCCTTATCCCCTTTTACACCCATGAAAACCAAATAAATGAAACATGCATTTGACATCCATAATTGATCTTCTTGTTGTAGCTTTATTTATCATCTTGTATTTTGTAGGATCTGACAACCACTTTGCTGTTCTATTCATTTTCACCTCTCCTCTGTTGCCTCTTTTATGCTTTTGACTGTATCCCCTGTACGACTAGTGCCAAAAGCCAAAAATATAGAAAATAGATATCTATATTTAAATTGCTTCATGACCGATATGATTACTGTATTTTGGGAGCCTCACCCTCTACCTTGTGCTCTAATGCAGTCCCTGCTATTTAAGCATACCAAACCAGTAAAATATATATTGTCTTTTGACAAACACCATAGTTTCTTACATTTTTTAATATAGCAGGCTAACTGCACAATAATAACTTCAAATAGAATTATATTATTAATCAAATATCTACTTAGGCAATGTCAATAAGTCACTACCCATGTTTACCTTCCTGCCAGAGGCTATTTCCATATCCATTCATCTTAACCTATACTTGAAATACTGATAACCAAAACACAAGACTGTATATTTTTATAATTTTTCCACAGGACCTAGGAGATCAAAGAGTTCTTTTCTGGCTAATTCTTTTGAATTCTAAAAAATGGGTATTCTAATTTATATAATATGAATGTACCTTTTATTTCTCCGTTATATCAGCCCCCTCAAACTCTTGTATTCTTATTCATTCTTAGTCATCTTATTTTTTATTCTTCTTATTCATCCTATTCTTCTTATTCTTTTTATAGTTATTATTCTTCGGATTCTTCTTATACATCTTATTCTTCTTTTTCTTCTAATTATTCTTATTATTCTATTTATTTTTATTTTTCTTATTGTTCATATTTTTTTATTCTTCTTATTCTTCTAATTCTTCTTTTTATTCATATTTTTTTATTCTTCGTATTCTTCTTATTTTTTTTATTCTTCTTAATCTTCTTTTTTTTATTCTAGTGAATCTTTTTATTCTTTTATTCTTCTTATTCTTCATATTCTTATTATTCTTATTATTCTTATTATTCTTATTCTTTTTTATTCTTCTTATTATTCTTATTCTTCTATTTTTTTATTCTTATTATTCTTCATATTCTTCTTATTCTTCTTATTCTTCGTATTCTTCTTATCTTCGTATTCTTCTTATTCTTCATATTCTTCATATTCTTCTTTTTCTTATTATTCTTCTTATTCTTCTTATTCGTCTTATTCTTCTTATTCGTCTTATTTTTCTTATTCTTCTTTTCTTCTTATTCTTTTTATTCTTTTTATTCTTTTTATTCTTCTTATTCTTCGTATTTTTGTATTCTTCTTTTTATTTTTATTCTTCTTTATCTTTTTAGTCTTATTATTCTTCTTATTCTCCTTATTCTTCTTATTTTTTTTATTCTTCTTTTTTTTATTATTCTTCTCATTCTTTTTATTCTTCTAAGTCTTCAAATTCTTCTTATTCTACTAAATCTTTTTTTCTTATTATTCTTCTTATTCTTATAATTTTTAAATATTTATTCTTATTCTTCATTATTCTTATTCTTCTTATTATTCTTCTTCTTTTTCTTTTTTTTTTTCATATTCATATTATTCTTATTATTTTTTTATTCTTCTTATTATTCTTATACTTCTTATTCTTCTTATTTTCTTTTTCTTCTTATTCTTCTTATTTTTCTTATTCTTCTTTTTCTTATTATTCTTCTTATTATTCGTATTCTTCTTATTCTTCTTATTCTTTCTATTCTTCTTATTCTTCTTATTCTTCTTATTATTCT
The DNA here is from genome assembly GCA_029783825.1 of Sapria himalayana. Classification (NCBI taxonomy): domain Eukaryota; kingdom Viridiplantae; phylum Streptophyta; class Magnoliopsida; order Malpighiales; family Rafflesiaceae; genus Sapria; species Sapria himalayana. The sequence goes on from JAREIK010018131.1 coordinate 5,736, forward strand.
TATTCTATTTAGTCTTCTTATTCTTCTTATTCTTTTTTGTCGTATTTTTCTTCTTATTATTCTTATTCTTCAATTTCTTCTTATTCATCTTTTTTTTCTTATTTTTATTATTCTTTTTTTCTTCTTTTTATTCTTATTTATTCTTATTCTTTTTAATATTTTTATTTTTCTTATTCTTTTTAATATTTTTATTTTTCTTATTCTTTTTCTTCTTCTCATTCTTCTTTTTCTTCATATTCTTCTTATTCTTTTTATTCTTCTTATTCTTATTATTCTACTTATTATTAATATTCTTTTTATTCTTTTAAATATTATAATTCTTCTTATTTTTATTATTCTTCTAATTCTTCTTATTCTTCTTATTCTTCTTATTCTTTTTATTCTTCTTAATCTTCTTATACTTCTTTTTTTAAAGGTTGTTTTATTAATAAACCCCTCTCTTTTGCCCGAGCAAAACCATTTTTACAATCTTGAACTACCCTTTTCCCTTTTACACCCTTGAATAAAATAAATATAATAATACACATTTTGTTTGAAGTGAATTTACTTGTCCTATCTCTAAATGCATCACTTCACTTTGATTCTGTACATTAGGCTTTTTTAATTGAAGCTTAGCCTATTTATCTTTTATTGTTCTATCCCTTATTCTTTTTGTTCCCCCCTTCCCATTTACAGCCTTCTTGTCATCCTGTTTTGATTAAAATTTTGGCAGCCTCTCTACTGTTTTGTTTATATTTCCTTTCCTCCTATGCCTTCTATTATCTATGCATTTGACCTTTAAAAATATACATAAGGCCAAGAACCTAGAAACTACTGATATATGCAAGTACAAAGCCATTCACTACCCCTTGCAGGCTATTTTAATGCTTGATAGCCTTTATGCCTTATACCTCTGCACTTTAATTAGCATAACAGAATATAAGTAGCCTCTTTTACAGCTTTTAACCCCTTTTACACCCTTAAACATAAAATATGCAAAGCATGCATAACTGCTCTTTTAGTTGTAGCTTTATCTATCTTCATGAATTTAATAAAATTTGATAGCCATCATTTTCACTTAGTTGCCTCATGTATGCATTTGACTCTCTCCCCTGCACCACAAGCCAAACCATAGAAAATAGATATATATATATATATATAATATATAAATTTGCCTCCTAGCCGATGGTGTTACTTTATTTTGGCAGACTCACTCCCTGCCTTATATTGCTTTGCAGTCCCTGCACTTTAAGCATACATGAAGTATGGTTTCATACACTATTTAATATAGCATGCCATTTCCATATCCTTTCATCTTGACTTATAAATGTAAACGTAAAAACCAAAGCAGAGCAATATATATTTAAAATTACCCCACAGGAACGGGGAGATTAAAGATCTATTTTCTAGCTACTGCTTTTGAATTCTAATATATGGGAATTCTAATTTATCTAATATGATTAAGCCTTTATATTTCTCTGGTATATCAGTTCCCTCAAACTCTTGTAATTCCTTCTTCAAGCCTTCTTTGGCTATGTTGTCTGCTACAACATTAGCTTCACTATATATATGCGTAATTTTACTTTTTATGTCGGTTAAAAGACTCTTAATTGTCTCTATCTATTCTTAATACTGCCACATTTATATCTTATTAATGACTAGATTCACCAATATACTAGAATCCACATGTACTTGTAAGTTAATATAAATGTTTTTTTACATATCTTAAGGCCTTTATGTAATGCTACAATTTCTGCATGCAAGGCTGAGGATGCTTTTTCTTTCATTGTATACACTATTATAACCCCACCTTACACATTTTTTATCGCCCCTCATCCTTCTGCCTCTCCCATGTCTCTGTTAAAACTACCATCTGTGTTTAAAGCAAGCCTTCCCCGTGGAGGTTTTTCCCAACACACCGTTCTAACCTTAGGGATTTTTCTTATTTGCATGTAATCCTCATATCCTTCTTTTCTAGTCTTCCATTTCCATGTTTCTAAGTTTTAGAGGGAAACCTACTGAGACCCATGAACAATCTTTTTTAATTTCTTCTATTATATGATTAGCATTCATTTTAATATTCTTGAACCTACTTCTAGTCCTGGCTTTCCACAGATTCTAGATTGTAATGTGTGGAATGTAATCCCTTAGCCAATTACATACTTTATTCTTTGTGTGGCTTATCTTCCATCTCATTAGTCTTTCCTTGATATCTTTTAACTTGATGCTTACTTGTGCATCTATCCCCAGATAAATCTATACTTCTGCCACTATTTTCCCTGTTAAAAATAAAAGATTTGTACTTTATATGCCAGTAAAACAGCATTCACTACTGGAAGTTAATTTTACCCCCTTCAACTGAATATTCAAGTCCACCTGAATAGCTTTCGATAAGAACTTCCACATAAATACATTCATTTTTTGTGGGATCTCTTTCAGCCAAACTCCCTTAAAAAGTTCTTGACTAATTTTTTCTTTTCTTACTATAATTTTTGCACTTTTAAGCGTGAACCTCCCCTGTGGATTTAGAGTCCATCTCCATATATTATAAATTAGATGTGAATTACTTTCAACTAATTCTTTTTGTTTAAGCATCATGTTCCAACTTCTATATGCTTTTTTAGGATTCTTTCATGTTTTATTTACTGACCCATATTTAGCTTTCATATAATTCACCCATAGGCTATCATTCTGCTTGAGCCTCCACCAGTTCTTACATTCCCATGCCTTGGCCATATCATTTAATTTATTCAAGCCTAGCCCCGCTTCCTCTTTTAAACAGCATATATCTTCATATTTTTTCCAATGTAGCTTCTTTTTTCCTAATTTTTTACCCCATAATAAGTAAGCCATTTCCTTTTCTAAGCTGCTCAAGATCTTCTCTGGCAGCTATAATGACATTAAGATGTGTGCTATAGTTCCTTATAAGACATGTTTAATTAATGTTATTCATCCTACAATACTTAACATATTCTCCTTCCATCCTACTATTTTACCTTTTAATTTATTCATTAAAAATGTTAGATATTCTTCTTTTAGTCTACCCTCGTATATAGGATAACCCAAATATATTAACGCCCCTTTACTCTACGAAAAGCCTGTAATTCTTTTTTACTTTTAAATGTCCTTTCAGGTGTTTTCCTTGAAACCACAAATTGGCATTTATTTTTACTAAGTTGTTCCTTTTATTTTTCTACAATGTCAAATAGCTTCATCATATTCTTCAGTGATGTGCTTCTAGTATTTGTAAAAAATAATTAAATCATTCGCATATGCTAGGCAGCTTACATTCGGGGTGTGTCTAGGTTGTTTAAAGCTAGTAATATTACCCTCCTTCATTTTTCCTTTTAAACATGTTATTAGCAATTCTATATATATATATTAAATAATAATGGAGATAAAGGATCCCCCTGTTTAAGTCCCCTAACTGGCTTAAATTCACCACATGCCTCCCCATTAATTAAAAGTTTAACCCATTCGCTAGAGATGTATCTATACATTAGATCTATCCAGTATTCTGAGAATCTCATTTTCCTCATCGTGTGGCATAAAATGTCTCATTTCACTCTATCAAATACTTTAGACAAATCTAATTTCATAACCACAATATGGCCCCCATGACTTTGGCCCCTATTTCTTTCATCAGTTCTGCAGTTAAATTAATGTTTTGCATCATTAATCTATTTTTAACGAATCCTGCTAGTTCTACCGAAATAATGGAGGGAATTACCCTTTTTAGTCTATTTTGCAAAACTTTGTTAAAATTTTATACACTGAATTGCATAGACTTATAGGTCTATAATCTTCCTTTTTTTGTGGATTATCTTTCTTAGGTATTAGTACAATATATGAGCTGGCCCATGATTTTGTGATTTCTGCTCCTGCAAAAACCCAAGCTATTGTGGTTGTCAGCTCTTTATTTATTATATTCTAGGATTGCTGGTATAAACAATTATTCTATCCTTCTGAACCAGCTGCACTGTCTTTATTTTCACTAAAGACTGCAACTTTTATCTCCTCCTCACTAGGGCACTCTTCTAATAATTTATTTTGTTCTTCAGTTATTCTTTTGACTATTTGTCGAATTAAGGAGACATCCCTTTGTTGGCTGTGACCACAAAGATATCTTTTAAAGTAATCTTCCAAATATTTTTTAAGTTCTCCTTCCTCGTCTATCCACTTGTTAATATCATTTTTAATACCTTTTATTTAATGTCTTTGATTATTTAATTTTGCAACTACATTAAAAAACTTAGTGTTTCTACCCCATTCCTTGAGCCACTTTACTTTGGCCCTCTATTTCTAAGAAATTTCTTCAATAGGTAGCAATAATTTTAATTCCGCATTTTCTTTATTTAAATTGATTCTAGAAGGTTCATCCATATTATTCTCATGCCCTATTTCTAATTTACTTACTTTAGATTCGGTATCCTGAATATTCTTATTTATATTCTCAAATCTCTCTCTATTCCACCTACTAAGTTCTAATTTTAACCTACGTAATTTTTTAGCTAGAACCTGCATGGGATTCCCATTTGTTGGCTCTTGTCATGAGTTTCTTACTATTCAATCAAACTCTTTATGCAAATCCCACATGTTTTGATATTTATAAGTTTTATTCTTTCCCTCTCTAACTTAAAATGTTTGAAGAAGGGGGCTGTGATCTGAGCATGTTCTGCTCAAGTGTTTCACACTCACCACCCATAGTAGTCCACCCATTTAAGGTTATAGAGAATATGATCAAGTCTAGACATGCTCATTCCCCGATTTTTCCGGTTATTTTATGTGATGTGAAGCTAGGGCCCAAGTAGTTAGTCTCCATGAGAGTTATGTTATTAATTACTTCATTAAATTGAGCTATAACTAAGGGGTCAGGCACCTTACCTCCTTTTCCTTAGCATTTCTAACTACGTTAAAGTCCCCTCTTATAATCCATTAAGTATTTTTATCAGCTACCTTCCTCATTTCATCACATAGATCTTTACTTTTTTCTTTTGAGTTACTAGCATATACCACCGATATAATTGGATCTGTATTTATTAACGTAAGATTAATTATTTGATTCGCCACTAAAATAATTTCTATATTGATTTTCTTTTTCCATGACAGCCATATTTATCATTATTATTTGAGAATGTATTTTTTAGACCTAATTTCTCTTTAATATTTCTAGAGAATCCTTTGTAACCATAGGTTCCGCTATTATCAAAATTCTAACATTATGAATTTAATTAATTTTTTAATTATATTTATCAACCGAGTATTTCCTACTCCTCTTAAGTTCCAATATAGACTATTGTATATTATTAGGTCTAGCTTGCGCTTTGGTTATGCATCTTGACTCATAATGCATATTTAAATATTTTTTCCTATTTCTTGACCTTTTGTACACGCTTGATTTGGCATGCTCATTTTTACTTACTAATTTTAATTTACTTATTTGGAAACTCATCAATTTTAATTCCTCTAATGCGCTGTCTTTGCTATTCGGTAACTCCTCCCATTCTTTTTGAGCCAACCTTTTTGAGTCATCTTGTGTCAATGTCAAGTCTAGACTTTGCATTTCTTTTTGCATGTCAATAATGGGCCAACTTTTTGCCTCTGTTACTTCTTCAGATAGGAGGTCATCTTCCTCCCCATTAAAATTTATTATTTCTTTTACAAAATCTATTTCTAGTTCTATTTTTTTTAAATTCTCTCTTCCCAAAACCCTTCCTCCCTGCCCTCTCCATCTTCTTAGCCCCCTCATCTAGTCACTTCTTTATTTCTAGTATCTTTCTCCTGCCTTCCTCTCTACCCCCCTCTTCCTCCCCTCCCCCAAACTCTTCTACCCTACTGCCTCCCTCTCTCCAACCCTTCCTCCCCTCCACCCAACCCTTCCACTATGCCCTCTCAAATAACTTCCTCCCCCCAACTCTTTCCTTCACCCCCCCCCCCCCCACCCTAAACCTTCCTCCAGCCACTTTTTTGCCTTCACCTTTTCGGTCGTATCCTCCTGCCTTCTAACCCATTTTCCCCCCTCTTTCTCAAATTTGTTCTACCTATCCCTCTACCCCCTCCCTTAACAATGCATCAAAACTGAATGATTCTTACATTTTAAACAAATTGGGAGAGGTTTTCAGCAATTATTTTTGCCAATGCCCTCTTGAGTGCCTACTACCCACCCACACTCTATTCAGAATAGAAGCAGAAACATCCACCTCCACACACATCCTTGCCACACTCGTTCTTGTCATATAGGCCGCAGCTTCATTCATTATCCAAGGCTTACCCACACATCAAGCAATATGGAATAAAGAGGACTTACAGAATAGATGAAATAGGAGATGAGGAAGAAAAATCTAGGCCCCGGCATGTGTAGATTCTTCCTTAGGGTTAAATTCAGGTGTCCATTTGAACATCCTCATTGGATATCCCATGATATTCTGCTGCCCACGTAACCATGAACGGAGGAAATTTTCTTCCTCCTTAATTTGATTGATTATATGTATTGCGTCATACCACACAATCCTTACTAACTCCCGAAGCATCAAAGCTTCAAAAAAATGCATAAATTTCTTTGAATTCAGGACTCCCATGAAAAATTTGCCAATGAGTGTACGATTGAATGGGGCAGTAAGCTTCTCGATGTCCTCCTTCGAGAAGCAGACTACTGGTGCCTCCTCTTTCATACAAAAAAATGGATTGAGCATATCAGAATCTTAGATAACCGAATTAAATGATTTCTTGTTAAATATCTTAGAAAGTTTCTCCATAACTAAAGCTTGAAAGCTTCAATAATGGAGTTTCTCTCTCTACGAAGCCCACATTCTCTCTCTAGAAATGAGAGAAGCAAGAAAATGTATTCTTCTTATTTTTTTATTCTTCTAAGTTTTCTAATTCTAATTATTCTACTTATTTTCCTTATTTTTCTTATTCTCATTATCTTCTTATTCTTTTTATTTTTCTTATTCTTCTCATTCTTATTATTCTTCGTATTATTATTATTATTATTATTATTATTCTTCTTATTTTTTGTATTCTTCTTATTCTCCTTATTTTTTGTATTTTTTATACTTATTATTCTTCTTATTCTTATTTTTGTAAGTTTATTTTAATATTATAATAACCTCCTCTTTCGGCAAAAGATTACCAGTGTTTACAAAGTACACACTACCCTTTATCCTTTTATACCCCTTTCTTAAAATTACAATACATAAAATAAGAATAAGACAATTCTAGAGCTTACTTAACTATGCAGCTCCCTATGTTGTCCTATCCTTTCTTGGCCACCTTTTATTTTTGAAGATGAACCTTTTGTTACGTCGTATTCTGGTTGTACAGTCTTGCTTGTGACTACCTTTATAACTAGTTACTACTTTTTAGCTCCAATTTTATATTTGGGTGTTGTCCTCCTAGCTCCTTGTTGCTCATATTCCTGCTTGCCTGCCCCTTTATTCCTGTTTCTCATATTCCTGCTTGCCTGCCCCTTTATTCCTATTGGGATCCTTTGTTTCAAGGCTCATCATACCACTATTAAAACCTAACTAACCTTATAGCCCCATAACAGTCACCTTTACAGACACTACACTAACCAACATATTAGACTCTTGAGCATAACATAAGATCAATACCTATTCTGCCATAAAAGGCAGAATATGTTTGACTTTTATGCAGCCTCAACAAGCTGAGTTAACATTCAGCTTAACCGACACTTAAACATTACAAACACTACACTAACCATCATAGAATTGTGTTGCCATTTCTACACAGACAGCTTAACAGACACACACCTACTGAAAATAAAATACAGACACTTGCACATTACTTGCACAAATCATCATAGAATCTAACTGTGTTACCATTGCAGTCAACAAAGTCAGCTTAACAAATAACATACAGACACTTTAACTTGAATGCACCTATTCAACCATAACAGGCACCTTCTATTATTGACTGTTAGGTAGCTTCAAGCCTGTGATACCACTTTCACCCCCAGCCAGACAGCCCCCACCTCCACCTTCTCCACTTTATCTTATGCCTTCGTTTTCTCCCCTTCCTCTGACAAGCCTTTTGCTCGACATTGTTGCGTCCCTTTCTTCTCCTTAGCTCCTTCCTTCTATACTCCTTCCACCATGACGCATTCTAACTTTTTTAAGCTGGCCTCTACCTAAACCAATAAGACAGCAAACCACAAAAAGCACATGCAGACAAAACATATCCTCCGTATCCAGCCTAGCACTTTTATTTTCTATATAATCACCCCTCAGGACCATGGTGACTCTAGATTCTCATTGTGAACACTTTCTATGGTGGTATTTGTCTCTTTCTAACCATTTTGAAGCTGCATTAAATGTAGCTTTTTCTATTGTTCTACCACATGCACAACAACAAGCAATCCATGCCACAAACACACAGGCTACAGATTTCAACGCATATTTCCTACTGCCCCAAGCCCCATCTTATTTTTTCAGTTCTGCTTTGTACTTGTTACCCCTGCAATTTTACTATTATACCTTAAGTTGTATGGTGGTTTTCTCTTTGAGGCTTGCCCTACCTCCTGCTATCGACCAGTGAAGCTGAATGTTGTTGTCCCTGACCCTCATTTGATGTAGATTTTATGTGTTCAAGTTCCCTACTTATACCGGTTAATCCAACCCATTTTAGCATGTATCTTTGTGCTATGTTCCTGTAGTACTAACATGGCCAATAACCAAATATAATTTAAATTTAACCTACCTTGACTTATTTAGCTCGATATTGTTTCAACAACTGCATATGGGAGCATGTATCCCCTGTAGCTAGATTTTCACTTGTCATTCTTTTATACCTAATCTTTCTTTATTCTAATATGTGGGAAAGCCATACTGTCTAATTTGATAATACCTTTATAACTTTCTGGAATCTTGTTATTCATAAAAATTTGCTTGTTTTTTTATCTCTCTAACTAATTTGTCTGCCAGCTCGTTCACTTCCCTATATATATGCACTATATCACCTTTTTGAGATCTCATTAGATTAACTAAATCTTATATGTCCTCGTATCTCTACTTGTTTACTTTTTTATTTAGTAGATCTACTACTATTTTTGAATCTACTTGAATAATAATGTTTTCAAAACTTCTTACTTCGCATAGCTTTAGCCCTTGTCTAAGGGCCAGAATCTCTACATGTAGTGCATAGCTTGGTTTATAATTTAATGTAAATGCTAATATTAGCTTTCCCTCTGCATCTCTTAATGCCCCTCCTCCTCCTCCTACTAATCCCATATCCCTATTAAAGCTCCATATGTATTTAATACCAATTTTCATTTTAGAGATTTTTCCTAGTTAAATTTAATTATTCTATCTGGCTTAACCTTCCTAGTTGTTAGCCCCCATTTATATGACATATCACTGTCTAATTTATGATGTTTTATCTTTATAAGGTTAGCCTCTGAGATCCTTCATGTTTTTCTTTTAATATCATTTAAGATATTTATCCCACACATTTTTATTCCCTCATACTTGCTTTGATTCCTAGCCTTCCAAATACACCAGATAACTATATGTGGGATATTATTATTTAACCATCTTTATACGTTATTTTTTGGTTTTATACTATGCCATTTATAGATTCTATCTTTTATTTTTAAATTATCATTTTTCATGTACTTTGAGTTTTCTATCGAGTCCCATACTTCCTTAGCTATATTTCTTTGAGATAAATGATAGTCTGAGGTTTCCTCATTTTCCCGATAATACTCACATCTTGAGGCAAGTCTAATGCCCTTAGCCTGAATGTCTGGGTCTGTAGGTATAATATTCAGCAAAGCCCTCTACATAAATATACACAATTTTTGCAGGTTATTATTCTGTCATATCCATCTAAATAACTCCTGTACTTTTTTCTTCTGTCTAACTTTGGTATGGTCTGATTTCAAAGTAAAATTCCCTTCTGCATTTAAGGTCCATTTCCAACCACCTCTTGTTAGGTTAGCATGTTTTTCCACCACTTCTTTTTGCTTGAGCATTTGTATCCATATATTTGACATACTACTATTTTTTCTTTCTCTGTTCGTATCATTATTTATACAATATTTGGCCATCATGAACTCTGCCCATAAACTTTCACTAACTTAAGCCTCCACTATTTCTTACATTCCCATGCTCTTGACATTTCCTGTAGACTTTCAATACCTAGTCCTACCTTCTCCTTTGGTAGGAATATCCTCCCATTTCTTCTAGTGCAGTTTGTTCTTCCCCTCTTTCATTCCCCATAAGAAATTTGCTAACTCTCCTTCTATTTTTTTGAATATTTCATTAGGCAGTTGAATTATCATAAATTTGTGCATTAGGGTGCTTTGTAAAACAAGTATTATTAATGTGGTTCTCCCACTCATGTTTAACATTTCTACCTTTCAACCCGCTATCTTCTTTCTTATTTTGTCTAGCAGAAAATCTAGATATTCGATTTTTAACCTACCCTCATATATTGGGCAGCCCAAGTAAATCATCTCCCCATTTCTATGTGTAAATCCTGTGATATTTTTAATTCTTTGATTAATATTTCTTGGGGCATTAGCCGTAGTCATGAATAGGCATTTTTTTGTATTGAAAATTTGTCGGGTTTCTTTCTCTACTATTAGAAAAAGATCCATCATATTCTTGAGTGATTTAGTGCTGTCATTCGTGAACATTATTAGATCGTCAAGATATGCTAGACATGCCACAGAGGGGGTTAGCATAGGTTGTTTGAATTATAATATGCCTTCTCTCTTCATTCTCTCCTTGATATTAACTAATACCAATTCTAAATAAATATTGAAAAGAAATGGCAAGAGAGGGTCTCCTCATCTTAAGCATATCATAGGTTTAAACTCTTTCCTCATCTCTCCATTTATAAATATTTTAACTCAGATGGTTGAAATGTACCTATAGATGTGATCTATGTAGGATTTAGAGAATCTCATCTTTCTCATTGTGAAATACAAAACATTCCATTCTACTTTATCAAACTCCTTAGATATGTCTAATTTTAATAACACATTAAGCCCTCTTGATTTTAGTCCTAAGTCATTTATCATTTCTTTGGCTAGATTAATATTTTCCATTATTAATCTATCTTTCATAAATATATTTTCTCTTTTGAGATAATCTTAGGTAGTATCGATACCAACCTGTTTTGCAAGATTTTTGCCAGAATTTTGTAGATTGAATTGCATAGACTAATCAGTCTATAGTCCTCAATCCTCTTAGGTTTCTCCATTTGGTATGATGATTATGTGTGAATAAATCCATGACTTTTCTAACTCTACCCCACAAAATATCCATTCGATGGCTTTCGTGAGATCCTTCTTTATTATATCCCAACATACCTGATAAAAGGCATTATTCCACCCATTTGGACTTGCAGCACTATTTTTGTTCATGCTAATTATGACTTGCTTTATCTCTTCCTCCTCTTGGAAAAGCATGAGCTTTCTATTATCCTTTTCTGTGATCTTCATTTCTATATTTCTTATCAGTCTATTTCCATTGTGAGATCCTTCCTCGCTCAGTTGTCCTTTAAAATATTCTTCAAAATATTTTTTAAATCTTTGTTAGTTACAAGCCATTCATTTTTCTCATTTCTAACACCTTTAATTTTTTGTTTTAGATGTATATCACGCCATTGTTTAAAAAAATTTAGTGTTTTTATATCCCTCCTTTAACCACTTTATTCTGGCTTTCTGCTTCAAGAATACTTCTTCCATGTGAAGTTTCAGTTTAAGCTCTGCTTGTGCAATATATAGTGCATTCCTTCTTTCTTCTCTCCCTTTTCCTCGTAACTTTTCTAAATTTTCAACTTTTATTTCTGCTTCCATTATATTTTTATTAATATTCTCAATCCTCTTTTATTCCATTTACTCAGCCTAATTTTAAGCCTTCTTAGCTTTTGATTAAACACTTGAATAGGATTTTCTAAAGTTTATTGTTCTCATTCCATTTTAACTAATTTATTAAAGTCCTCATGCAGACTCTACATATTTTGGAAGTTGAAATATCCTTTTATGGTATTTGATTTTTCTATTGTTATGAACAAGGGACTATGGTCAGAGCAGGTTCTATTAAGATGATTAATTCCTATTTCTCCATACTTTTTTATCCATTTAATATTATGTAAGAACCTATCCAATCTTAACCATATAGTCTCTTTGTTCCTCCTATTATTATACCAAGTGTATAACGAGCCTAAAAAATTTACTTCCAACCATTTTTAGTTATCATCTCGTTAAATTGTTTAAGATCCTTTCTATTAGGAGTGTTTCCTTCCTTCTTTTACTTGCTATTTATAATTATGTTGAAGTCTGCTCCGATGGTCTATGGCTTCTTTCTCCTCTCCAGTTCCTACGTGTCTTTCAAAAGAGACTTCCTTTGTTCCCATGAGTTTTTTCCATACACTACTAAAATGATTTCTTCATCATTATCAGGGACTTATATTTATTAATTGATTTGCATCATTTAAAATAATAATATCAAGCTTATCTTTCCACAACAACCATAATTTTCAATTGCAATTCGAAAAACATTTTTCAAAAGCAATAATAGCTTTGTATTTCTCTAACTACTCTTTTTCAACCAATGGTTTGGCTAGCATTAATATTAATATTAAAATGTATGTTTTAACTTTCTTAATCTTCTTAAATGGGTGTATTAGCTACACCTCTCACAGACCAGCATATAATCTAAACATTGGTGGATATCCTTGCACTTGCTCTTGTAGTACACTTAGAATCATATTTCTTGCCGAAATATTTGTTGTGTTTCTTTATTTTTTGCTTGTGCTCGGACCCATTTTCTTTCCAATACCCCATTATATTATTATTATTATTATTATTATTATTTTACTTATTCTTATTATTCTTGTTATTCTACTAGAGGTATCAAACGAAATGAGTCAGGCCGACCTGGCCCATTTTTAGCAGGCCCGACCGTGCTTTCGTGTTGGGCCAGACACGACATGGTTATTGTACCATGTTATGCCTGGCCTAGCATAGTTTTGTGGAGGTCAGCCAAACACGGGCCCACGACATGAATCCGCCAGGTTCGACGATCGGGCCGACCACTATTATAAAAAAATTAGGGGTTCGACTCTGTGCATCGGGCCGCATGCCTAACCCCTATTTTAAAAAAATTAGGGTTTCGGCGCCCCAGAAATCCTAATTTTTTAAAAAATTAGAGTTTCGGACCCACTGTAACCCTAATTTTTAAATAAAAATTTGGTTTCTTGGCTCATGCCGAGGTACTGAGCCAACGGGCCACGGTACCATGCCAGGCGAGGCACAATGCGAGGTCCTGTTGGCCTGGCATGACACAACATGATTGGTGCTGTGATCAGGCACAACATGAGCCTAGGAAAGGAAAATTTTCATGCTAGGCCGGCCCAGGCACGACCAAATCGTGCCGTGCATCATGCCTGCCCGGGCCGTCCTGGCCCAGTTGACACTCTATATTTTAATCATTCTTAAAATTCTTCTTATTCTACTTATTCTTTTTAATCTTATTAATTTTCTTATTCTTCTTATTCTTTTATTTCTTTTTATTGTTCCAATTCTTTTTATTCTTCTTATTTTTTTATTTTCTTATTCTTCTTATTTTTATTATTCTTCTTATTCTTCTTATCTTCTTATTTTATTACTTCTTTTATTCTTTTTTATTTTTTTCTTATTCTTATTATTCATCTATTCTTCTTATTTTTCTTATTCTTCTTATTCCTCTTATTCTTTTTATTCTTCTTATTCTTTTTATTATTCTAAATCTTCTTATTCTTCTTAATCTTCTTATTTTTCTTTTTCTTCTTATTCTTCTTATTCTTCTATTCTTATTATTCTTATTATTCTTCTTATTTTATTTATTCTTAATATTCTTCTTATTCTCTTATTCTACTTATTCTTTATAATCTTATTTTTCTTTTTATTCTTCTTATTCTTCTTATTTTTTATTCTTCTTATTCTTCATATTTTCTTATTCTTCTTATTCTTCCATATTCTTCTTATTCTTTTTATTCTTCCATATTCTTCTTATTTTTGTTATTCTTCTTATTCTTCTTATTCTTCTTATTTTACTTATTCCATGTATTCTTCTTTTTTTTCTTATTCTTCTTATTCTTTTTTTTTCTACTTATTCATCTTATTCTTCTTATTCAATTATTCTTTTTATTCCCGTTATTCTTTTTATTCCTTTTATTCATAGTATTCTTCTATTCTTATATTCTTCTTATTCTTCTTATTCTTCTTATGCTTCTTATTCTTCATTCTTTTTATTCTTCTTATCCTTTTTATTCTTCTTATCCTTCTTATTCTTCTTATCCTTCTTATTCTTCTTATCCTTCTTATTCTTCTTATCCTTCTTATTCTTCTTATTCTCTTATTCTTTTAATTTTTCTTATTATTCTTATTCTTTTAATTTTCTTATTCTTCGTTATCTTCTTATTCTTCTTATTCTTCTTTTTCTTCTTTTTCTTCTTTTTCTTCTTATTCTTCATATACTTATTATTCTTCTTATTATAATTATTATTCTTATTCTTCTTATTCTAATTATTATTCTTATTCTTCTTATTCTTATTATTCTTCTTATTCTTCTAAGTTTTTTATTTCTTAATATTTTGCTTATTCTTATTATTCTCCTCATTCTTATTAATCTTCTTTTTCATATTATTTTGATTATTCTTCTTATTCTTCAAAATATTCTTATTTATCTTATTCTTCTTATTTTTCTGGTTCTTCTTATTCTTCTTATTTTTCTTATTCTTCTTACTCTTCTTACTCTTCTTATTCTTCTTATTCTTTTTAAATTTATATTTTTTTGTATTCTTCTTATTCTTATTATTCTTATTTTTTTTATTCTTCCTATTCTTCTTATGCTTCTTAGTCTTCTAATTCTCGTCATTCTACTTATTCTTCTAAGTCTTCAAATTCTTCTTATTCTATTTATATTTATTATATTTTTTATGCTTCTAATTCTTCTTAACCATTTTATTATTATTATTATTATTCTTCTTCTTCTTTTCTTTTTATTAATTATTCTTATTATTTATCTTATTCTTCTTATTCAACTTATTCTTCTAATTATTCTTTTTCTACTTATTCTTCTTATTCATTATTCTTATTATTCATCATATTCTTCTTATTCTTCTTATTTTTCTAATTCTACTCATCCTTCTTATTCTGCTTAATCTTCTTATTCTTTTTATTCATCTTATTTTTCTTTTTTTCTTATTCACTTATTCTTCGTATTATTATTATTCTTCTTCTATTTCTTCTTAATTTTCATCTTCTTCTTATAATTTTTATTCTTCTTTTTTATCTTATTCTTCTTAATTTATTTTATTCTTCATATTCTTTTTATTTATATTATTCTTCTTATTCTTCTTATTCTTTTTATTCTTCTTATTCTTCTTATTATTCTTATTCTTTTTATTCTTCTTATTCCTCTTATTCTTTTTTTTTTTTTTGCAAAAGTTTATTTTATTAATAAAAGCCCTCACTTTTGGTGGAGGAATATCATTTTTACAATCTAGAGCTCCCCTTTTCCCTTTTACACCCTTGAATAAATAAAAGCAATACACATTTCATTAATCTATTTGCCTATCTCAAAATGCCTCCCTCCACTTTGCTTCTAGGCTTTATGCTATTTTACGACCTGTTTATCTTTTATTGTTTTGTCCCTTATGCTTTTTGTTAGTCCCTTTCCCATCTACAGTCCCCTAGCCATCTTGCTTTAGAATAAAATTTTGGCAGCCTTTCTACTATTTTATTCATATTTACTTCCTCCTCTGCCTTCTATATACAATGCGTTTGAACCTACAAAACAAACACAATGCCCAAAACATAGACTACTGATATCTACCAGCAGCATAACCATCCTTTCTACCTCAGTCATTCTACCCCTGCTTTAAATCTGCCTAATAAAATATAAAGTAATTCTATTACATCCCATAACCCCTTTTACCCCCTTAAACATAAAAGATAAAGCATGTATTTCACTACTCTTCTAGTTGAAGCTTTATCCAGCATCATGAGTTTAATTAAATATGATAGGTTTCATTTTTGCTTGACTATCTCCCATGCATAACAAGTTAAAACATAGGAAACTATATATTTTAGGAGCCTCATTCTCTGACCTGTATTGCTTTGCATTCCCTGCCCTTTAAGCATACATAAAGTACAGTTACATACAACATTTTTATGTATATAATCCTGTTCCACAAACTAAAATATAAAAAAATATAATTGTAATTTAATTGCCTCATGCATGCATTACTATTTTAATTTCCCTGCCCTTTGTAATCCCTGCCTTATGCTGTTTCATTCAAAATTTTTTGCAATATCACTACCCCTTTGCCTCATGTATGCATCTGACCCTATACCACAACCAAAACTTAAAGCAGATATTTAAAATTTAATTGCCTCTTGACCAATGGAGTTGCTTTATTTTGCAATCCTTTAAATTAATTGCCCAACTCTCTACCTTATAATGTTTTGCAGATTCTGCACCTTAAGTACGTAAAACAAAATCCTGCTTAATATGGCTTGCCATTTTCCATAATCCATTTCCCTATCCCTTCATCTTGGATTATACCTTTAAACCTTAAAAACAAAGCAGTGTCATATTTGTTTATTTATAACCCCATAAAATCGGGGAGATCGAAATTCACCACTACTTTTTAATTCTAATATATAAAAATTCTTCTTTAACTAGTGTGATTAGGCCTTTGTACTTCTCCAGTATATTGGCTCCCTCAAACTCTTGTAATCCCTTTTTTAAACCCTCTCTAGCTAATTTATCTGTTACAACATTAGATTCCCCATATATATGCATAATTTTTTTTAGGCTGATTAAAAGACTTCTAATTAACTCTATCTGTTCTTCATACTTCCACATTTCTATATTATTCATAACCAGAATAACTAGTATACTCAAATTCACATGTACTCTTAAATTATTATAAGAATTTTCTTTGCATATTCTAAGGCCTTTTATGTAAGGCTAAAATTTCTACATGGAAAAGCTAAGGATGCTTTTTCTTTCATTGTATAAGCTTTTATAACTTTTCCATGCTCTTGTCTTATCACCCCTCCTCCCCCTGCCTCTCCCATATCCCTATTAAAACTACCATCTGTGTTTAAAGCAAGCCTTCCCCTCGAAGGTTTCTCCCAACTCACCACTCTAACCTCAGGGATTTTTTTCTTAATTGCATCTAAACCCAAAAATCTTTTTTCTCATCTTCCATTTCCATATTTTTAAGTTTTAGTGGAAATCCTGATCATATCCATGAATAGTCTTTTTTAATTTCTTCTATTATATGCTTAGCATGCATTTTAAAATTTTTGAACCTACTTTTATTCCTGGCTTTCCATAGATTCTAGACTGTGATGTGTGGAATATAATCTCTTAGCTAGTTACATACCTTATTCTTTGTACGGGTTGTCTTCCATCGCATTAGTCTTTTCTTGATATCTTCTAATTTGTTGCTTACTTGTGCATCTATCCCCAAATAATTCTAGACTTCTATCGCTATTTTCTTTGTAGAAAATAAATGGTTTTCACTTTCTATGTTAGTAAAATAGCATTCACATTAGGAAGCTAATTTTATCCCCTTCGACTAAATATTTGAGTCTACTATAATAACATTCGATACGAGTTTCCATATGAATACATTCATTTTTTGTGGGATCTCTTTCAACCAGACTTCCTTAAAAGCTTATTGACTGATTTTTTTTCTTTTTTTACTAAAATCTTTACCCTTTTAAGCATGAACTTCCCCTGTGGATTTAGAGTCCATCTCCATTTATTATTAATTAAATGTGCATTACTCTCAACTAAATGTTTTTGTTTGATCATCATGTTCCAATTTGTAGATGCTTTTTAAGGATTCCTACATATTTTATTTTCTAAACCATGTATGGATTTCATATAACTCGCCCACATACTATCATTCTATTTGAGTCTCAACCAGTTCTTACATTCACATGCCTTGGCCATATTATTTAATTTTGACAAACTTAGACCCGCTTCTTCCTTCAAGCAGCATATATCTTCCCATTTTTTCTAATGTAACTTATTTTTTCCAAATTTTTTACACCATAGAAAGTTAGCCATTTCCTTCTCTATTCTGATAAAAATCTTCTTTGGCGGCTATAAGGATATTAAGATGTGTGCTATAATTCCTTAAAGAACATGTTTAATTAATGTGATTCGTCATGCCATACTTAACATATTTTCCTTCCATCCCACTATTTTACCTCTTAATTTGTTCATTAAAATGTTAAATATTTTTCTTTCAGTCTACCCTCGTATATAGGACAATAGAAATACATTAGTGCTCCTTTATTCTGCTCAGAGCTTGTAATTCTTTTTACTCTTTGAATTGTCCTTTTAGGTGATTTCCTTTAAACCACGTATTTGACATTTATTTTTATTAAGTTGTTGACCAATTTCTTCCTCTACTGTGTCAAATAGCCTCATCATATTATTTAAAGATTTTCTCTCGACATTTGTAATGACAATTATATCATCCGCAAAAACTAGGTAGCTTACATTTGGAGTATGTGTAGGTTGTTTAAAACTGGTAATATTACCCTCCATTTTTCTTTTTAAACTAGTTATTAGTAATTCTATGTATATATTAAATAATAACGGGGATAAAGGATCCCCTGTCTAAGTCACCTAACTAGCTTAAATTCACTGTCTACCTCCCCATTAATTAGAATTTTAACCGATGCGCTAGAAATACATCTATACATTAGATCTATCTAGAATTCAAAAAATCCCATTTTTCTCATCCTGTACCATAAAATGTTTCATCTACTCTATCAAATACTTTAGACAAATCTAACTTCACAATCACATTATGACTTCTGACTTTAACCCCTATTTCTTTCATCAATTTTACAGTTAAATTAATGTTTTCCATCATTAATCTATTTTGAACGAATTCTACTTATTCTGCCAAAATAATGGAGGCAATTAACATCATCAGTCTATTCTACAAGCCTTTTATAAGAATTTTGTACATTGAATTATATAGCTTATAGGTCTATAATCTTCACTTTTTTTGTGGATTATCTTTCTTAGGTATCAGTTTGATATATGAGCTGCCCCATGATTTTGTAATTTCTGCTCCTACAAAGACCCAAGCAATTGTGACCGTCAGCTCTTTGTTTATTATATTCTAGGTTCGTTAGAAGAAACCATTATTCCATCCGGCTAGACCCACTACACTATCTTTATTTCCACTAAAGACTACAGATTTTATCTCCTCCTCACTAGGACATTCTTCTAGTAATTTGTTTTGTTCTTCAGATACTCTTTTATCTATTTGTAGAATTAAGGATTCACCCCTTTGTTAGCTGTGACCATAAAGATGAGTTTTAGGATAATTTTCCAAATCTTTTTTAATTTCTCCTTCTTTGTCTATCCACCTGCCCATGTCATTTTTGATACATTTTATTTCGTTTCTTTGAATTTTTAATTTTGTCTCTGCATTAAAAAACTTAGTATTTCTATCCCCTTCCTTGATTCACTTTACTTTTGTCATCTGTTTCCAAAATATTTCTTCCATATGCAATAATAATTTTAAATTTTCATTTGCTTTATTCAAATTAATTCTAGAAGATTCATCCTGGTTATTCTCATATTCCATTTCTAATTTCCTTACTTTAGATTCTGTATCCTGGATGTTCTTGTTTATATTCTCAAATCTTTATCTATTCCACTTGCCAAGTTGAAATCTTAACCTATGTAATTTTGTAGCTAGAACCTACATGGGGTTCCCATTTGTTGGTATCTACCATGAGTTTCTTACTACTTCATCAAACTCTTTATGCAAACCCCACATGTTTTGGATTTTAAAAAATTATATTCTTCCCCTCTCTTACTTTAAATCCTAGAAAAGGAAGGTTGTGATCAGAATATATTTTGCTCAAGTGT
>JAREIK010018132.1:0-100888 GCA_029783825.1 Sapria himalayana
TTATATATTAATTGATATCTCTCTTAGTAATTATATTTTATTAATTTAATGTTTTAATCATTTTTAAAATGTTTTTCAATAAAAATGTTTATATTTAATTTATATGATATATAAATATAAATATTATTTTAAATAAATATAGTATTCCATTTTGAAAAAATTTTAAAATTATTATATTTTCAAAGATTATAACATTTGAAAATGGAAAAAAATAAAATAAAATAATTTTTTTTGTTAATTCATTGTTTCAATAAAAGCTATACACCACTAAATGTCTAAGCACTTAAATCACTAAACTACAAAATCCCGATACCCCTATATAGATAATCCTTTAAACCGTTACACCCTAAATAATAATTAATAAATCTCATTTTAATTTGTTTTCATTATAATTTAAAAAATTTATTTTGATTCTTTAGTTATATATATATATATATTAATTATAAAATAAATTATGAGTTAAAAATATAATTTATTAAAAATATTTTTCATCAAAAAATAGATAAGCTTATAAAAATCATAAAAATTTAAAAAAATAATTATTATTTAGTGATATATTTTGCTTTGCTTTTGAATCATTCTTAGGTTTTGATATTATATTTTAAGTAATATTAATCTTATTCATAATAGATTTTTAATTTATTTTTTGATAAGTATTAGAATACTATATCATTAAAATTGTTTATATTGAATTTATATGATATATAATTATTATCATTATTATAAATATATATTGTATTCACTTTTGAAAAGAAATTTAAAAATTATTATATTTTCAAAGGTTATAAGCTTAAAAAATGAGAAAATATAATAAAAATAAATTTTTTGTTATTTCATTTTTAAAATAAAACCTATAGATCATTAAATGCTTACTTACTTAAATCAGTAAGCTCATAGACTCCAAAACCCAAATACATAAACCTTTTAACAGCAATATACTAATTAATAAATAAAAAATCTTATTTTTATTTCTATTTATTATAATTTTAAATATTCATTTTAATTATTTATCGTTTAATCTTTTTGAAAAATTAATTACAAAAAATATTTTGAGTGAGACATATTTGATTTAAATAATTTATTTTTAATCAATAAAAAATATAAGTTTATAAAAAGAATAAAATATTTGAAAATTAAGTATTATTATATAGTAATAATTTTTAATTTGATTTTGAATCATTTTGTGTTATGTAAATATATTTTAATTAATATTTATATTATTAATAATAATTTATTAATTTAATTTTTCAACATTATTATACTTTCTATCATTAAAATTGTTTATATTGAATTTATATGATATATAATTAGTAAGATTAATATAATTATACATGGTATTCACATTTTAAAAAATTTTTAAAATTATTTTATTTTTAAAGGTTATAACCTTTGAAAATCAGATAAAATGAAAAAAACTTTTTTGTTATTTTTATTATATAAACACAAACTATAAACCACTAAATGCCTAAAAACATAAATTTCTAAACTCCTAAACGACAAAACTCCTAAATTAACAATCCATTAAACAGGTATACCATATATAATAAATCATAAATCTCATTTTAATTTGTATTTAGTATAATTTTAAATATTAATTTTAATTATTTATTAGTTTATTTTTTATAGAAATATTAATTGCAAAATAAATAAAGAGTGAGGCAAATATAATTTTAATAATTTATTTTTAATCAAAAAATAAATACAAGGTTATAAAAAGAAGTAAAAATTTAAAAACAAAAAATTATCATTTATTAATATATTTTACTTTGACTTTGAATCATTATAGGTTTTGCATTTATATTTTTATTGTTATCAATCTATTTAATAATAGTTTATTAATTTATTTTTTGATCATTATTATAATATCTATCAATAATATTACTTATATTGAATTTAAATGTCTTATAAATATTAAGATTATTATAACTAAATATTATATTTACATTTTAAAAAAATCTAAAAATTATTATATTTTCTAAGGTTATAAATTCAAAAATGATAAAAAATCACAAAAATAATTTTTTTATTATTTTATTATTTAAATAAAACTTATAACCCACTAAATGACTAATCATTTAAATATCTAGACTCCTTAACCCCAAAACCCCCTAAATACTTAAACCATTAAACCTATATAACATAAATAATAAATAATAAATAATAAATTAAATTTTTATTTGTATTCATTATTATTTTAAATATTCATTTTAATTATTTTTTAGTTTATTTTTATAGAAATATTAATTACAAAATAAATAATGAGTAAGACATATAATTTAAATAGATTATTTTTTATAACAAAAATATAATGTTATAAAAAAAGAAAAACATTAAAAAAATTATTATTAAGTAATATATTTTACGTTATTTTTGAATAAATTTAGATTTAGCAAAAAGATTTTAAATAATATCTATCTTATTAATAATTGTTTATTAAATTTTTTTTTATCATTATTATAATATCTAGAAATCTAATTATTTATATTGAATTTAAATGACTTATAATTATTAAGATTATTATAACTAAATATTATATTTACATTTGAAATAAATTAAAAATTATTATATTTTAAAAGGTTATAACCTTCAAAAATTAAAAAAATAATAAAAATAATTTTTTGTTATATCATTGTTTAAATAAAACTTATAGACCACTAAATGCCTAAACACTTAAACCTCTAAACTCCTAAATACAAAAGCCCCTAAATACTTAACTCTTTAAACTCGTAAACATTAAATATAATTTAAATAATTTATTAAAATAGAAATTACCAAATAAATTATGAGTGATACAAATATAATTTAAAGAATTTATTTTTCATCAAAAAAATATAAGCATATAAAAAGAAGCAAAAACTAAAAAAAATTATTATTTAGTATAAATTTTACATGGATTTTGAATAATTTTAGGTTTTGCAATTATATTTAAATTTATATCTATCATATTAATTATAGCATATTAATTTACTTTTTGATAATTGATATCATATCTATCAATAAAATTGTTTATATTTAGTTTATATTATATATAATTATAATGATTCTTATCACCAAATATTGTATTCACATTTTTAAAAAAATTTAAAATTATTATATTTTCAATGTTTATAACCTTTGAATATGTGAAGAAATATCAAAAATAATTTTTTTGTTATTACTTTGTTTAAATAAAACCTATAAACCACTAAATGCCTAAAAACATAAATTGCTAAAGTCATAAACGAAAAATCCATTTAATACTTAAAATATTAAACTGGTATACATTAATAATAATTCATAAATCTCATTTTAATTTTATTCAGTATAATTTTAAATTTTTATTTTAATTTTTTATCAGTTTATTTTTATAAAAATATTAATTGCAAAATAAATTATTAGTGAGACATATCTAATTTAAATTAGATTGGTATACCCAAAATAATAAAGAATAAATCTCAATATTATATTTTTCATTATAATTTTGAATATTCATTTTAATTATTTATTTGTTTTTTTTATATAAATATTAATTAAGAAATAAATTATGAGTTAGACAAATATAATTTATATAAATTAATTTTCATCAAAAAAATATGGATAAAATTTTTAAAAGAAAAAAAAATTTTAAAATAACAAATTATTATATTGATATATATTTTGATTTCTTTTGAATCATTTTAAGTTTTTATATTATATTTTAATTGATATCTATCTTATTAATAATAGATTATTAATTTATTTTTTGATTATTTTTAGAATATTTATCAATAATATTGTTTATATTGAATTTATATGATATATAAATAGAATGATTATTATAACTAAATATTGAATTCACATTTGAAAAAATTTAGAAATTATTATATTTTCAAATGTTATATCCTTTGAAAATATTAAAAAATAATAAAAATAAATATTTTGTTTTTTTAATTTTTAAATAAAACCTATAAACCACTAAATGCATATATAGTTAAATCAGTAAATTTCTAAGGCCCGTAATGCCTAAATACATAACCCATTAAATTGCTATATACTACTTAAAAATTAAGAAATCTAATTTTTATTTCAATTTAATATTATTTTAAATTTTCATTTTAATTATTTATCAGTTTATTTTTATAGAAATATTAATTACAAAATAAATTATTAGTGAGACAGATCTATTTTAAATAATTTATTTTTTATCAAAAAAAATATATGTGCTTATAAAAAGAGGCACAATTTTAAAAACAAAAATTTATAATTTTGTAATATATTTTATTTTGATTTTGAATCATTTTAGTTTTTACAATTATATTTTAATTTATATCATTCTTATTAATAATAGTTTATTAATTTTTTATTGATCATTATTTTAATATCTATTAATATAATTATTTATATTGAGTTTACATTTTATATAATTATTAAGAATATTATAACTAAATATAATATTAACATTTAAAAAAAATTAAAAATTATTATATTTTAAAAGGTTATAACCTTCAAGAATTAAAAAAATCAAAAAATTTAATTTTTTTTTATTCTTTAAATAAAAATTATAAATCACTAAAGTCGTAAACACTTAAATCATTAAACCTCAAAACACCTAAATACGTAAACCATTAAACAAGTATATCCCGAATAATAAATATTAAATCTCAATTTTATTTGTATACATTATTATTTTAAATATTCATTTTAATTTTTTATTAGTTTATTTTTATAGAATTATTAATTAAAAATAAATTATGTTAAAGACAAATATAATTTAAATAATTTACATTTAATAACAAAAATTATAAACTTATAAAAAGAAGTAAAACATCAAAAAAATTTATTATTTAGTATTATATTTTACTTTGATTATGAATAAATTTACGTTTTGCAGATATATTTTAAAAAATATCTATCTTATTAATAATATATTATTAATTTATTTTTTGATCATTAATATAATATTTATAAATTTAATATCTATAAATATAATTGTTTATATTGAATTAAAAAGATATATAATTATTAAGATTATCATAACTAAATATAGTATTCACATATTAAAAAAATTTAAAAATTCTTATATTTTCAAAGGTTATAATCTTCAAAAATGAGATAAAATAACAAAAATATTTTTTTTGTTATATCATTGTTTAAATAAAACTTATAAACCATTAAATGCCTAAATACATAAATCTTTAAATTGCTAAACCCCAAAGCCCCTAAATACCTAAACCTTTAAACTCGTAAACCTTAAATATAATTTAAATAATTTATAAGAATATTAATTACAAAATAAATAATGAGTGATACAAATATAATTTATATAATATATATTTCGTCAAAAAAATATATAAGCATATAAAATGATGCAAATACAAAAAAAAATTATTTATTTATTAAAAAATTTTACTTAGATTTTGAATAATTTTAGGTTTTTTAATTATATTTTAATTTATATCTATCATCTTAATAATAGTATATTAATTTATTTTTTGATAATTGATATAATATTTATCAATAAAATTGTTTATATTTTTTTTATATTATATATAGTTATAATAATTATTATTACTAAATATTATATTCACATTTTTAAAAAATTTTAAAATTATTATATTTTCAAATGTTATGACATTTTAAATTTTGAAAAAATATCAAAATAAATTTTTTGTTATTTCATTGTTTAGATAAAAGCAATAAACCATTAAATGCCTAAATACTTAAAACAATAACTATTTAATCTCGAAAACCCTAAATAGATAAATTTTTTTAAACACGTATATCCTAAATAATAAATAATAAATCTCATTTTTATTTTTTTCATTATAATTTGAAAAATTCATTTTAATTATTTATATGTTTATTTTTAAATAAATATTAAATACAAAATAAATTATAAGTTAAAAAATATAATTTATATAAATTATTTTTCACCAAAAAAAATATAGATAAACTTATTAAAAGAAGAAAAAAATTAAAAACAAAAAATTATTATATAGTAATATATTTTACTTTGTTTCTGAATCATTTTAGGTTTTGTAATTATATTTTAATTGATATCTAACTTATTAATAATAGATTATTAATATATTTTTTGATCATTATTATAATATTTATCAATAAATATATGTATATTTAATTTATATGATATATAAATTTAATAATTATTATAACTAAATATTGTATTCTCTTTTGAAAAAAATTTTATTATTATTATATTTTCAAAGATTATATCCTTTGAACATGTGAAAAAACAAAAGAAAATATTTTTTAATTATTTAATTATTTAAATAAAACCTATAAATCACTAAACTACAAAATCCCGCTACCCCTATATAGATAATCGGTTAAAAAGGTAACCCCTAAATAATAATTAATAAATCTCATTTTTATTTCTTTTCATTTTAATATAAAAAATTAATTTTGATTGTTTAGTTTTTTATTTATATATATATATTAATTATAAAATAAATTATTAGTTGAAAATATTAATTATAAAAATTGTTTTTCATCAAAAAATAGATAAGCTTATAAAATGAATAAAAATTTAAAAATAAATAATTATTATTAAGTAATATATTTTGCTTTGCTTTTAAAACATTTTAGGTTTTGATTTTATATTTTAAGTAATATTAATCTTATTTATAATAGATTTGTAATTTAATTTTTGATAATTATTAGAATATCTATCAATAAAATTGTTTATATTATATTTATATGTATATAATTATTATGATTATTATAAATAAATATTTATTCACTTTTGAAAAAAATTTAAAAATTATAATATTTTCAAAGGTTATAAACTTTGAAAATATCAAAATATAATAAAAATAATTTTTTTTTATTTTTTTTCTTAAATAAAACCTATAAACCACTAAATGCATACACAGTTAAAATAGTAAACTCCTTAACCCCATAATGCATAAATACATAAACCATTAAACTGCTATATACTACTAAATAATTAATAAATCTAATTTTTATTTCTATTTATTATAATTTTAAATATTCATTTTAATTTTTTATTATTTTATTTTTATTGAAATATTTATTACAAAATAAAGTATGAGTGGGACAAATATAATTTAATTAATTTATTTTTAATACAAAAAATATACGGTTTTAAAAGAAGTAAAAATTTAAAAATTAAAAATTATTATCCAGTAATATATTTTACTTAAATTTTGAATCAATAAAATTTAAAAATTATTATTATCCAGTAAAAATTTTTAATAAATCTTTTTATTAATAGTTTATTAATTTAATTTTTGATCATTATTATATTATCTATCAATAAAATTGTTTATATTGAATTTATATGATATTTAATTACTAATAATATTAAAACTAAATATTGTATTCACATTTCAAAAAATTGTAAATATTTATATATTTTCATAGGTTATAACTTATGAAAATGATAACAAATTATAGAAATTTTTTTTGTTATTTTATTTTTTTATATAAAACCTATAAACAACTAAAAGCCTAAAAACATAAATCGTTAAACTCCTAACAACAAAACCTCAAATACTTAAACTATTAAACTGGTATACAATAGTAATAAATCTTAAATCTCATTTTAATTTTTATTTAGTATAATTTTAAATTTTTATTTTAATTATTTATTAGTTTATTTTTATAGAAATATTAATTACAAAATAAATTATTAGTGAGATGGATCTAATTTAAATTAAACCAATATCCCTAAATAATAAATAATAAATCTCATTTTTTTTCATTATAATTTTAAATATTCATTTTAATTATTTATTTGTTTATTTATATAGAAATATTAATTACAAAATAAATTATGAGTTAGACAAATATAATTTATATAAATTATTTTTCATTAAAAAAATATAGATAAACTTATTAAAAGAAGAAAAAATTCAAAAATAAAAAATTATTATATAGTAATATATTTTTCTTTGCTTCTAAATCATTTTTAGTTTTGTAATTATATTTTAATTAATATCTATCTTATTATTAATGGATTATTAATTTATTATTTGATTATTATTAGAATATTTATCAATAAAATTATTTATATTGAATTTATATAATATATAAATATAATGATTAGTATAACTAAATATTGTATTCACATTTGAAAAAAATTTAAAAATTATTATATTTTCAAAGGTTATAACCTTTGAAAATATCAAAAAATAATAAAAATAAATTTTTTGTTATTTTATTTTTTAAATAAAACCTATAAACCACTCAATGCTAGGGGTGCTCATGGGACGGGACGAGATGGGGATTACAAATATCCAGTCCCTTCCCACAGTTCGGAGAATTTTTTTTGAAGATCCAAACTTGTCCCATAGGTTGAAAATATCGGGACAAGACGGGATGAAGATCGGGGATTTTCGGTAGGATTAAACGGTTCCGGGACGGAATGTATTTTAGACATTTTTTCAATTGATTTTCTTCAAACCGGCCAAGTTAGTTCATGTCGAAACCTTTTGTTGTACCATTTATCATTCCTTAGTTATGTATCTTTCAAACTCAATTTGGGATAATTTTGTATTGTCAAAAAGGCTGAATAACACAAACGAGTTCCATTACCTTGTCAAAACCTTTTATGTGCAGAAAAGGATAGAAATGTTAAATAGAACGGGACCGAGTTGTGTGCTTAATTTGGTTCTTTGTTTTTTCACAAGTTGGCTTTGTTCCGCCGAGTGAAAGTTAACCATAATAGCAATAATATATTTTTTAAACAATTACTTAAAATATTAAGGAATAGCTAAAGATGACCACAAACATTGGTAGCATCAATTACTACTTAAGTAATTGCTAAAATTAGGCAGCTTAATATAACAAAAAAAATACAACTAATAACAATAATGATAATTATCATTTCAAAAGTTCATTCCGTAACAGCAACGAAAATCCAAACCCAATTAATTATCTCTTCTACAAGTCCTCCCTTTTATTCCTCCACTATAGAAGGACAACCAAAGATGAAGACATGTTAATCATGTAGACATGAATTTCTAAGATGGAATAGTAATAAAAAAACAAAATATTACCTTATAAAATTTAATACACCCATTCAAATTTAGTTCACCAACTATAGTTGGAAGAATATTTGAATCTTGTGACCCCTTTGAAAATTGTAATTGGACCATATTTTTATTAAATTGAATGAATACAATAATTAAAAGTGAAATTAAAATTTACAAGATTTGTATACTAACCTGATTCATTATCATCAAGGTCTTGAACTAATTGTTCAATTTCAATAGGTTTGTTTGAGCTTCTCAACCAATCTTGTAGATATATGAGAACTTCAGTTGTAATATGTGTTAAAGAACTCCTAAATTTATCTAAAGTTCTCCCCCTAGTGATAAATGTAGATTCATAGGCCACAGTAGATACTTGGATATCAAATACATCCTTTGCTACATTTTCCAAAGAAGGATACCTAACCTCATTTACCTTCCACAGGTTTAGAAGATCAAAATCAATTCTACATTTGAACCAAACTTCTTCAAAAACCTTTTGTCTTTGTCCTCCAACTTATCAAATTCTTTTTGATATTTTATATCAATTTTTAGCATTAAATAAGTTGAATTCCATCTTGTAGGACAATTTAATTGCAAATGAAGATCTATATGTCAAGTTTGCTTCTTCAACACAAACTTAAACATATCTAGTCTTATAGGACTGCTCCTCAGATATTTCACCACACCTCTAATTTTTTGAATAGCACCCTCATCTACTGCAATGCCATCTCTAACAATTAAGTTTAGGATATAAGCACAACATATCATATGAAAATGCTCGCCAGTCAAAGGTACAACACTTTTCTTCACAAGCCTTTTTTTCAATTGTTCAACTACAACATCATTATTTGATGCATTGTCAATAGTAATGCACATCAAATTTCTCAAACCCCATTGATTCATGCAAAACTCAATAGCATTTCTAATATTAACTCCAGAATGACTTTTAATTACACAAAAGTTCAAAAGCCTTTTATGCATATTCCATTGAAAATCAATGAAATGAATAGACAAATATTTATAAGTCAAATTTTAAATGCTAGTCCAAGTGTCGGTAGTCAATGAAACTCTACAACAATGAGATGATATGCTATCAAATAATTTCTTCTTTTCTTTCACAAACAAAGAAAAAAAATCCCTCGGTGTGGGGTGCTTAGATGGAATTATAAATTGAGGCACACTAACTTCACAAAACTTTTTAAACTCATCCCACTCAACAAAACAAAAAGGAAATTCATCTTTAATGATCATTTTCACCAAAGCCTCCCTAACTAGTTGTTGATCAAATTGCCAACAAGTTAACTTGTTATCCTCTAAACTAGTACCTTTAGTGAAACTCAACAAAGATTGTGACTTGTCTTTACCTTTGTGAGCTTCTATTGATTCTTTTTTGTGTGGACATTTCCTACAAGTCTTTCTCAAGTATTTACATAAACTAGAAGTACCTTGATCACTTTTTGCCAAGTATTCTTTCCTGCACCATATACAAGTTGCCCTACCAATTTCATTTCCATTTGAATCAACTAATATCTCATAAGTTTCCCAAACAGCAAACATATACTTTTTATGAACTTGAGGTTCAGATGTACCATGACGTTCTTTTACAATTGGAATTGAAGAACCTGTCGTAACAATAGTAGGGTTCGTGAAAAAATGATGATTTTATTTACTAGTACTTTGATCATTTGAGATGTGATCATCTTCAATTTATTATATTTTTCATTTACCGCTGGATTGTGCCATCAGCATTGCCATTAACTAATATGATATGTTAAGCATAAATACATATAAATATTTCAAACAAGCAAGCTCTACAAAACTGACTGTAACACATTCAGCCCACTGATTCGGCCGAACCACAACACCACTACCAATACTCAACAAAACTGACTGAGACAGATAATAATATTAATTAATCACTCAATTCTCGTTAGAAAAACAACCCAAAAGGCTGCTGGCATCTGAGACACGGAGGAGGCAACCAGAAATGCAACAGACAAGGGCTGGACCTAACTGAACATGGCTGGAACGGCATGAGGCGGCCTGGAACTCGTTGGAATAGCAATAGGTGTGTCGGAATTGGATGGGCAGTAGCGGAATTGGTGGCATCTTCATGTTATATATATATATATTCTTGGTTCTAGTATTGGTTTTTTAGGATGGGACGGTTCTCGGGAGGGATATTGCTTAAGTTCCGGAACCATCCCAAAAGAAAAAATACGTGACAGAATGGGACTAGAAAAGTCAAAGTCAACGGATTTTGTCAATCCCGATTCTTTCGGGACAAGACTTCAGGTAGGGTTGCGAATCTCCGAGTCCTGTGAGCAACCCTACTAAATGCTTATAAAGTTAAATCAGTAAACTCCTTAACCCTGTAATGCCTAAATACATAAACCATTAAATTGCTAAATACTACTTAATAATTAATAAATCTAATTTTTATTGCAATTTATTATATTTTTAAATATTCATTTTAATTATTTATTAGTGTATTTATTTTGAAATTTTTTTACAAAATAAATTATGAGGGGGACAAATATAATTTAAATAATATATTGTTAATCTAATAAAAATATATGCTTATAAAAGATGTATAAATTTAAAAATTAAAAATTATTATGAAGTAATATAAGTTGCTTTAATTTTGAATCAATTTGGGTTTTGTAAATTTTTTTTAATTATTATCATCTTAATATTAATAGTTTATAAATTTAATTTTTGATCATTATTATAATATTTATCAATAAAATTATTTATATTGAATTTATATGATATATAATTATTAATATTATTATAACAAAATATTGTATTAAAATTTCATAAAATTTTAAATATTATTATATTTTCAAATGTTATAACCTATGAAAATGATAAAAAATTATAGAACTTTTTTTTGTTATTTTATTTTTTTAAATAAAACCTATAAACCACTAAAAGCCTAAAAACATAAATCACTAAACTCCAAACGACAAAACCTCTAAATACTTAAACCATTAAATTGGTATACATTAATAATAAATCATATATCTAATTTTAATTTTTATTCAGTTTAATTTAAAATTTTTATTTTAATTATTTATCAATTTATTTTATAGAAATATAAATTACAAAATAAATTATTAGTGAGACAGATCTAATTTAAATTAAACTGGTATCCTTAAATAATAAAGAATAAATCTCTTTTTTTTTCTTTATAATTTTAAATATTCATTTTAATTATTTATTTGTTTATTTATATATAAATATTAATTACGAAATAAATTGAGTTAGAAAAATATAATTTATATAAATTATTTTTCATCAAAAAATTATAAATAAACTTTTTAAAAGAAAAAAATATTTAAAACAAAAAATTAGTACATAGTAATATATTTTGCTTTTCTTCTGAATCATTTAAGGTTTTGTAATTATATTTTAATTGATATCTATCTTATTAATAATAGATTATTAATTTATTTTTTGATCATTATTAGATATTTATCAATAAAAATGTTTATATTGAATTTATAAGATTTATAAATATAATGATTATTATGACTAAATAAAACCTATACACCACTAAATGCCTAAAAATTTAAATGACTAAACTACAAAATCCCGATACCCCTATATTGATAATCCTTTAAACCGGTATACACTAAATAATAATTAATAAATCTCATTTATATTTTTTTTCATTATAATTAAAAAAAAGCATTTTGATTGTTTAGTTTTTTATTTATATATATATATATTAATTATAAAATAAATTATGAGTTAAAAATATAATTTATTAAAAATATTTTTCATCAAAAAATAGATAAGCTTATAAAAATCATAAAAATTTAAAAACAAATAATTATTATTTAGTTATATATTTTGTTTTGCTTTTGAATCATTTTAAGTTTTGATATTATATTTTAAGTAATATCAATCTTATTCATAATAGATTTTTAATTTATATTTTGATAATTATTAGAATATCTATCAATAAAATTGTTTATATTGAATTTATATGATATATAATTATTATGATTATTATAAATATATATTGTATTCACTTTTAAAAAGAAATTTAAAAATTATTATATTTTCAAAGGTTATAAACTTAAAAAATGAGAAAAAATAATAAAAAAAAAATTTTGTTATTTCATTTTTAAAATAATACCTATAGATCATTAAATGCTTACTTACTTAAATCAGTAAGCTCATAGACCCCAAAACCCCTAAATACATAAACCTTTTAACATCTATATACAACTTAATAAATAATAAATCTTATTTTTATTTCTTTTCATTATAATTTTAAATATTCATTTTAATTATTTATAGTTTAATTTTTTTGAAAAATTAATTACAAAATAAATTTTGAGTGAAACAAATATTATTTAAATAATTTATTTTTAATTAATAAAAAATATAAGCTTATAAAATGAAGGAAATATTTGAAAATTAAATATTATTATTTAGTAATATATTTTGATTTGATTTTGAATCATTTTGTGTTATGTAAATATATTTTAATTAATATTTATATTATTAATAATAGTTTATTAATTTAATTTTTGATCATTATTATACTATCTATCATTAAAATTGTTTATATTGAATTTATATGATATATAATTAGTAAGATTAATATAATTATACATGGTATTCACATTTCAAAAAATTTAAAAATTATTTTATTTTTAAAGGTTATAACCTTTGAAAATCAGATAAAATCAAAAAAACTTTTTTGTTATTTTTATTATATAAATACAAACTATAAACCACTAAATGCCTAAAAACATAAATTGCTAAACTCCTAAACGACAAAACCCCTAAATTAACAATCCATTAAACCGGTATACCATATATAATAAATCATAAATCTCATTTTAATTTGTATTCATAATAAATTTAAATATTCATTTTAATTATTTATAAGTTTATTTTTTATAGAAATATTAATTCCAAAATAAATAATGAGTGAGACAAATATAATTTTAATAATTTATTTTTAATCAAGAAATAAATATAAGCTTATAAAAAGAAGTAAAAATTAAAAAACAAAAAATTATTATTTAATAATATATTTTACTTTGATTTTGAATTATTATAGGTTTTGCAATTATATTTTAATTGCTATCAATCTTATTAATAATAGTTTATTAATTTATTTTTTGATCATTATTATATAATATATCAATAAAATTACTTATATTGAATTTAAATGTCATATAACTATTAAGATTATTATAACTAAAAATTATATTTACATTTGAAAAAAATTTTAAAAATATTATATTTTCAAAGGTTATTACCTTCAAAAAAGATAAAAAATCTCAAAAATAATTTTTTTATTCTTTTATTATTTAAATAAAACTTATAAACCACTAAATGCCTAATCATTTAAATATCTAGACTCCTTAACTCCAAAACCCCCTAAATACTTAAACCATTAATCCTATATAACCTAAATAATAAATAATAAAATTCATTTTTATATTTATTCAATATAATTTTAAATATTCATTTTAATTATTATTCTAGTTTATTTTTATAGAAATATTAATTACAAAATAAATAATGAGTGAGACATATAATTTAAATATATTATTTTTTATGAAAAAAAATAAGCTTATAAAAATAAACAAAATTTCAAAAATATTAAATTTTATTTAGTAATATAATTTACTTTGATTTTAAATTATTTTGGGTTCTGCATATATATATTTTAATTAATATCTATCTTATTAATAATAGTTTATTAATTTATTTTTCGATCATTATAATAATATATATTAATAAAATTTCTTATATTAAATTTATATCAAATATAATTATTAAGATTATTATAACTAAGTATTGCATTCATATTTTAGAAAGTTTCAAAAATTATTATATTTTCAAAGGTAATATATGTTACTTAATATTTACAAAGATAGATAATTTAATATCCAAATTGATATCTTTATAATTATTATATTTATAATTATAAAGATATTTTAAAATATCTTTTAAAATATTAATCAATATTAATATTTACAAAACCCAAATTATAATTAATTTTTACAATATTAATTATTTTTATTAATGGATAATCAATATTAAACAAAATTATAAAATATCAGTAAAATATATTAATATTTATAATAATTAATAAAATATCTTTATTAATATCTTTATAATTAATATTGTAAAAATTAATATAATTTTTGAAATATTGATTATTAATATTAATTAATAAAAAACATTTTTATTGATAGATAATTTAATATTGATCAATATTTAATTAATAAACTATTAATAAAAAGATAGATATTAATTATAAAATATTTACAAAACCCAAATTGATTCAAAATTAAAGTAAAATATATTACTGGATAATAATTTTAAATTTTTAAATTTCTACTTCTTTTATAAGCATATATTTTGTTTTATTAAAAAAAATTAAATAAATTATATTTGTCGCACTCATACTTTATTTTGTAATAAATATTTCTATAAAAATAAACTAATAAATAATTAAAATGAATATTTATAATTATAATAAATAGAAATAAAAATTAGATTTATTAATTATTAAGTAGTATATAGCAGATTAATGGTTTATGTATTTAGGCATTACGGGGTTTAGGAATTTACTTATTTAACTTTGTATGCATTTAGTGTTTTATAGATTTTATTAAAGAAAAAAAATAAAAAAAAATTTATTTTTAATATTTTTTGATATTTTGAACGGTTATAACCTTTGAAAATATTATAATTTTTAAATTTTTTTCAAAAGTGAATAAATATTTATTTATAATAATCATAATAATTATATATCATATTAATTCAATATAAACAATTTTATTGATAGATATTCTAATAATTATCAAAAAATAAATAATATACCTATTATGAATAAGATTGATATTACTAATAATATAATATCAAAACCTAAAATTATTCAAAAGCAAAGCAAAAAATATTACTTAATATAATTATTTGTTTTTAAATTTTTATTCTTTTTATAAGCTTATCTATTTTGTGATGAAAAATAATTGTTATAAATTATATTTTTAACTTATAATTTATTTTATAATTAATATATATATATATAAATAAAATACTTAACAATCAAAATGAATTTTTAAAATTATAATGAAAACAAATAAAAATAAGAATTATTAATTATTATTTAGGGTATACCCATTTAAACAATTATCTATATAGGGGTATCTTGATTTTTTAGTTTAATGATTTAAGTGTTTAGGCATTTAGTGATTTATAGGTTTTATTTAAACAATGAAATAATAATAAAAAATATATTTTTTATGTTTTTTCACATGTATAAAGGTTATAATCTTTGAAAATATAATAATTTAAAAACCTATAAGTTTAAATAATTTATAGGTTATAATCTTTGAAAATATATTTATAGGTTTTATTTATAGTTTAATTTTTTAGAAAAATTAATTACAAAATAAATTTCGAGTGAGACAAATATTATTTAAATAATTTATTTTCAATCAAAATAAAATATAAGCTTATAAAAATAAAAAAAAATTCAATTTTAAATATTATTATTTAGTAATATATTTTGATTTTATTTTGAATCATTTTGTGTTATGTAAATATATTTTTATTAATATTTATATTATTAATAATAGTTTATTAATTTAATTTTTGATCATTATTATAATATCTATCATTAAAATTGTTTATTTTGAATTTATCTGATATATAATTAGTAAGATTAATTAATTATACATAGTATTCACATTTCAAAAAATTTTAAAAATAATTTTATTTTCAAAGGTTATAACCTTTGAAAATCAGAAAAAATCTAAAAAAAAAATTATTTTTATTATATAAATAAAACCTATAAACCACTAAATACATAAAAACATAAATTGATAAACTCTTAAACGACAAAACTCCTAAATAATCAAACCATTAAACTGGTATACCACATATAATAAATCATAAATATCATTTTAATTTGTATTCATTATAATTTTAAATATTCATTTTATTTATTTATTAGTTTAGTTTTTATAGAAATATTAATTACATAATAATTTTTTATTATTTAATTGATTAAATAAAACCTATATACACCTATAAATGTGTAAACATATAAATCAATAAACTCATTAAACCCAAAACCATAATAAACTTAAACCATTAAATAGGTATACACTATATAATTAATCATAAATCTCATTTTTATTAGTATTCATTATAATTTTATATATACATTTTAATTATTTATTAGTTTATTTTTATAGAAATATAGATTAAAAAATAAATTAATAGTGAGACAAATATAATTTAAATAATTTATTTTTTATCAAAAAATATATAAGCTTATAAATGGATACAAAAATTTAAAAATTTAAAATTAATATTTACTAAAATATTTAACTTTGATTTTGAATCATTTTAGGTTTCGTAAATATATTTTAAACAATATTTATCTTATTAATAATTGTTTATTAATCTTTTGTACGATCATTATTATAATATATATCAATATAATTCATTATATTGAATTTACATGATATATAATTATTAAGATTATCATAACTAAATATAGTATTCACATTTAAAAAATTTTAAAAATTGTTATAGTTTCAAAGGTTATATCTTTCAAAAATGAGAACAAATAACAAAAAGAAATTTTTGTTATTTTATTTTAAATTAAACCTATAAACTACTAAATGCCTAAACACTTAAATCACTAAATTCTTAAATCCCAAAACTCCTAAATATATAATCTTTTTAACATGTATATTTTATCTTATTAATAATAGTTTTATTTAATATCTATCTTTATTAATATATTTTACTTTGATTTTGAATCATTTTTGGTTTTGCAAATAAATTTTATTTAATATCTATCTTATTAATAATAGTTTATTAATTTATTTTATTATCGTCATCATAATATCTATAAAAAAATTAGTTATGTTGAATTTACATAATATATAATTATTTAGATTATTATAACAAAATAATATTTTCACATTTTTAAAAGATTTAAAAATTATTAAGATTTCAAAGGTTATAACCTTTGAAAATAAGAAAAATAAAAAAATAAATTTTTTATTATTAGATTTTTTAAATAAAATCTATAAACCAAAAAATACCAAAATACTTATTGACTAAACTCTTAAACCCCAAAGCTCATAAATCCATAAGCCTTTAAATTAGTATACTCTAAATAAATATAATAAATCTCAATTTTATTAATATTCATTATAATTTTAAATATTCGTTTTAATTTTTTTTTAGTTTATATTTATTGAAATATTAATTACAAAATAAATTATTAGTGAGACGGATATAAATCAAATAATTTATTTTTAAACAAAAAAATATAAGATTATAAAAAGAGGGAAAATTATTAAAACAAAATATTATTATTTAGTAATTTATTTTAATTTAATTTTGAATAATTTTAGATTTTGCAATTATATATTAATTTATATCATTCTAATTAATAATATTTTATTAATTTATTTATTGATTATTATTATAATATCTATTAATAAAATTATTTATATTGATTTTACATTATATATAATTATCAAGATTATTATAACTAAATAATATATTCACATTTTAAAAAATATTAAAAATTATTATATTTTCAAAGGTTATAACCTTCAAATATTAGATAAAATCACCAAAGGGATAAACACTTAAATGAAAAAACCCCAAAACACCTAAATACTTATACCAATAAACTTGTATATCCTAAATAATAAATAATAAATCTCAATTTTATTTGTATTCATTATAATTTTAAATATTTATTTTAATTATTTATTAGTTTCTTTTTATAGAATTATAAATTACAAAATAAATTATGAGTAATAAAAATATAATTTAAATAATTTATTTTTAATAACAAAAATATAAATTTATAAAAAAAAGCAAAATATTAAAAAAATTATTATTTAATAATATATACTTTGATTTTGAATAAATCTAGATTTTTTAATTATATTTTAAATAATATCTATATTATTAATAAGAGTTTATTAATTTATTTATTAATTATTATTATAATATCTAGCAATGTGATTATTTATATTGAATTTAAATGACTTATATTTATTAAGATTATTATAACTAAATATTATATTTAGATTTGAAAAAAATTTAAAAATTTTTATATTTTCGAGGGTTATAACCTATGAAAATTAAAAAAAATAAAAATAATTTTTTTGTTATATCATTGTTTAAATAAAATTTATAGACCACTAAATGCCTAAATACTTAAATCTATAAACTCCTAAACACAAAAGCCCCGAAATACATAAAACTTAAAACTCGTAAACCTTAAATATAATTTAAATAATTATTTTTCAACAAAAAAAAATATAAGCTTATAAAAAGAAGCAAAACCTAAAAAACAAAAATTATTATTTGGTAATAAATTTTAATTTGATTTTGAATATTTTTAGGTTTTGCAATTATATTTTAATTTATATCTATCATATTAATAATAGCATATTAATTTATTTTTTGAGAATTGAGATCATATCTATCAATAAAATTGTTTATATTTAGTTTATATTATATATAATTATAATGATTCTTATTACTAAATATTGTATTCACATTTTTAAAAAAATTTAAAATTATTATATATTCTAATGTTATAACCTATGAAAATGTAAGAAAATATCAAAAATAATTTTTTTTGTTATTTTATTGTTTAAATAAATCCTATAAACTACTAAATGCCTAAACACTTAAGTCAATAACTCCGAAATCTATAAAACCCTAAATAGATAATCCTTTTAAACTGGTATGCCCTAAATAATAAATAATAAATCTCAATATTATTTTTTTCATTATTATTTAAAATATTCATTTTAATTATTTATTCGTTTATTTTTATTAAATATTAATTACAATATAAATTGTGAGTTAGACAAATATAATTTATATAAATTATTTTTCATCGCAAAATATAGATAAACTTATAAAAAGAAGAAATAATTTCAAAATAAAAATTTATTATATAGTATTATATTTTGCTTTCCTTCTGAATCATTTTAGGTTTTGTAATTATATTTTAATTGATATCTATCTTATTAATAATAGATTATTAATTTATTTTTTGATCATTATTAGAATTTTTATCAATAAAATTATTTATATTGAATTTATATGAAATATAATTATTATGATTGTTATAACTAAATATTGAATTCACTTTTGAAAAAAATTTAAAAATTATTATATTTTCAAAGGTTATAACATTGAAAAATATCAAAAAATAATAAAAATAAATTTTTTGTTTATTTATTTTTTAAATAAAACCTATAACCACTAAATGCATACACAGTTAAATCAAAAAACTCTTAAACCTCGTAATGCTTAAATACATAAACCATTAAACCGCTATATACTACTTAAAAATTAATAAATCAAATTTTTATTTCTATTTATTATAATTTTAAATATTTATTTTAATTATTTATTAGTTTATTTCTATAGAAATATTTATTACAAAATATATTATGAGTGCGAGAAATATAATTTAAATAATTTATTTTTAATCAACAAAAGTATTTATTCTTATAAAAAAGTAAAAATTTAAAAATTAAAAATTATTATTAAGTAATATATTTTACTTTAATTTTGAATCAATTTGGGTTTTGTAAATATTTTTTAATTAATATATATCTTATTATTAATAGTTTATTAATTTAATTTTTGATCATTATTATAATATCTAACAATAAAATTGTTTATATAGAATTTTTATGATATATAATTAAAAATATTCTTATAAGTAAATATTATATTCACATTTCAAAAAATGTTAAATATTATTATATTTTCAAAGGTTTTGACCTATGAAAATGAGAAAAAATTACAATTTTTTTTTGTTATTTTATTGTTTAAATGATACCTATAGACCACTAAATGCCTAATAAGATAAATCGCTAAACTCCTAAATGACAAAACCTCTAAATACTTAAACAATTAAACTAGTATACATTAATAATAAAACATTAATTTCATTTTATTATTTTTCAGTTTAATTTTAAATTTTTATTTTAATTATTTATCAGTTTATTTTTATAGAAATATTAATAACAAAATGAATTATTAGTTAGATAGATCTAATTTAAATTAAACCAGTGTACCCTAATATATATAATAAAACTCATTTTTTTTCATTATAATTTTAAATATTCATTTTAATTATTTATTTGTATATTTTTATATAAATATTAATTACAAAATAAATTATGTGTTAAACAAATATAATTTAAATAAATTATTTTTCATCAAAAAAAATATCGATAAATTTTTAAAAACAAATTTCAAAACAAAAAATTTTTATATAGTAATATATTTTGCTTTGCCTCTGAATCATTTTAGGTTTTTTAATTATATTTTAATTGATATCTATCTTATTAATTATATATTATTAATTTATTTTTTATCATAATTAGAATATTTTTTAATAAAAATATTTATATTTAATTTATATGATATATAAATATAAATATTATTATTACTAAATATAGTATTAACTTTTGAAAAAAATTTAAAATTATAATATTTTCAAAGATTAAAACATTTGAAAATGTCAAAAAAAAAATTAATTTTTTTATTATTTCATTGTTTAAATAAAACCTATACACCACTAAATGTCTAAGTACTTAAATCACTAAACTACAAAATCTCGATACCCCTATATAATTAATCCTTTAAACCGGTATACCCTAAATAATAATTAATAAATCACATTTTTATTTGTTTTCATTATACTTTAAAAAATTAATTTTGATTATTTAGTTATATATATATATATATATATATATTAATTATAAAATAAATTATTAGTTAAAAATATAATTTATTTAAAATATTTTTCATCAAAAAATAGATAAGCTTATAAAAATCATAAAAATTTAAAATCAAATAATTATTTTTTAGTGATATATTTTGCTTTGCTTTTGAATCATTCTTGGTTTTGATATTATATTTTAAGTAATATTAATCTTATTCATAATAGATTTTTAATTTATTTTTTGATAAGTATTAGAATACATATCATTAAAATTGTTTATATTGAATTTATATGATATATAATTATTATCATTATTATAAATATATATTGTATTCACTTTTGAAAAGAAATTTAAAAATTATTATATTTTCAAAGGTTATAACCTTAAAAAATGAGATAATATAATAAAAATAAATTTTTTGTTATATCATTTTTAAAATAAAACCTATAGATCATTAAATGCTTACTTACTTAAATCAGTAAGCTCATAAATCCTGAAAACCCTAAATACATAAACCTTTTAACAGCTATATACTACTTAATAAATATTAAATCTCATTTTTATTTATATTTATTATAATTTTAAATATTCATTTTAATTATTTATTATTTAATTATTTAGAAAAATTAATTACAAAAAAAATTTTGAGTGGGACAAATATTTTTTAAATAATTTATTTTTGTTCAATAAAAAAATATAAGCATATAAAAAGAAGGAAATATTTGAAAATTAAATATTATTATTTAGTAATATATTTTGATTTGATTTTGAATCATTTTGTGTTATGTAAATATATTTTAATTAATATTTATATTATTAATAATAATTTATTAATTTAATTTTTCATCATTATTATACTATCTATCATTAAAATTATTTATATTGAATTTATATGATATATAATTAGTAAGATTAATATAATTATACATGGTATTCACATTTCAAAAAATTTTAAAAATTATTTTATTTTTAAAGGTTATAACCTTTGAAAATTAGATAAAATCAAAAAAAAAATTATTTTTATTATATAAATAAAAACTATAAACCACTAAATGCCTAAAAACATAAATTATAAAACTACTAAACGACAAAACCCCTAAATTAATAATTCATTAAACTGGTATACCATATATAATAAATCATAAATCTCATTTTAATTTGTATTCAGTATAATTTTAAATATTCATTTTAATTATTTATTAGTTTATTTTTTATTGAAATATTAATTGCAAAATAAATAAAGAGAGAGGCAAATATAATTTTAATAATTTATTTTTAATCAAAAAATAAATACAAGCTTATAAAAAGAAGTAAAAATTTAAAAATAAAAAATTATCATTTAGTAATATATTTTACTTTGACTTTGAATCATTATTGGTTTTGCATTTATATTTTTATTGTTATAAATCTATTTAATAATAGTTATTAATTTATTTTTTGATCATTATTATAATATCTATCAATAATATTACTTATATTGAATTTAAATGTCTTATAAATATTAAGATTATTATAACTAAATATTATATTTACATTTTAAAAAAATTTAAAAATTATTATATTTTCTAAGCTTATAAACTTCAAAAATGATAAAAAATCACAAAAATAATTTTTTTATTATTTTATTATTTAAATAAAACTTATAACCCACTAAATGCCTAATGATTTAAATATCTAGACTCCTTAACCCCAAAACCCCCTAAATACTTAAACCACTTAACCTATATAACCTAAATAATAAATAATAAATTAAATTTTTATTTGTATTCATTATAATTTTAAATATTCATTTTAATTATTTTTTAGTTTATTTTTATAGAAATATTAATTACAAAATAAATAATGAGTGAGACATATAATTTAAATATATTATTGTTTATGAAAAAAAAATAACCTTATAGAAATAAACAAAATTTCAAAAATATAAAATTTTATTTTGTAATATAATTTACTTTGATTTTGAATTATTTTGGGTTCTGCAAATATATTTTAATTATTATTTATGTTATTAATAATAGTTTATTAATTTATTTTTCGATCATTATAATAATATATATTAATAAAATTTTTTATATTAAATCTACATCAAATATATTTATTAAGATTATTATAACTAAGTATTATATTCATATTTTAGAAATATTAAAAATAATTATATTTCAAAGGTTATAACCTGTGAAAATCACGAAAATTCATAATAATAAATTTTTTGTTATTTCATTGATTAAATAAAACCTATAAACACCTAAATATGCAAACATATAAATCAATAAACTCCTTAACCCCAAAACCACAAAAAACTTAAACCATTAAATAGGTATACCCTAAATAATAAATCATATATCTCTTTTTATTAGTATTCATTATAATTTTAATTATTTATCAATTTATTTTTATAGAAATATTAATTACTAAATAAATTATTAATGAGACAGATATAATTTAAATAATTTATTTTTCATCAAAAAATATATATGCTTATAAAATGAGGCAAAATTTTTAAAATAAAAAATTATTATTTAGTAATATATCTTATTTTGATTTTGAATCATTTTAGATTCTATAATTATATTTTAATTTATATCATTCTTATTAATACTAGTTTATTAATTTATTTTTTGATCATCATTATTATATGTATCAAAAAATTATTTATATTTAATTTACATTATCTATAATTATTAAGATTATTATATCTAAATATTATATTCACATTTAAAAAATTTTAAAATTATTATATTTTCAATGGTTACAACCTTCAAAAATTAAAAAAATTCAAAAAATTAAATTTTTTGTTTTTTAATTATTTAGATAATAGCTATAAATTAGTAAAGGTCGAAACTATTAAATCAAAACTCCTAAACCCAAAAACACCTAAATACTTAAATCATTAAACTGGTATATTCTGAATATAAATAATAAATCTCAATTTTATTTGTATTCATTATAATTTTAAATAATTATTTTA
The DNA here is from genome assembly GCA_029783825.1 of Sapria himalayana. Taxonomy (NCBI): domain Eukaryota; kingdom Viridiplantae; phylum Streptophyta; class Magnoliopsida; order Malpighiales; family Rafflesiaceae; genus Sapria; species Sapria himalayana. Next base: position 24,720 of record JAREIK010018132.1, read on the forward strand.
ATTATTTATTAGTTTATAATTATAGAATTATAAATTCCAAAATAAATTATGAGTAAAACAAATTAATTTAAATAATTTATTTATAATCACAAAAATATATAGTTATAAAAAAAGCAAAACATTAAAAAAATTATTATTAAGTAATATATTTTACTTTGAAATTTGAATAAATTTAGATTTTGCAAATATATTTTAAATAATATCTATCTTTTTAATAATAGTTTATTAAATTTTTTTGATCATTAATATAATATCTAGCAATGTAATTATTTACAATGAATTTAAATGACTTATAATTATTAAGATTATTATAACTAAATATTATATTTACATTTGAAAAAAATTTAAAAATTATTATATTTTCAAAGGTTATAACCTTCAAAAATTAAACAAATAATAAAAATTAATTTTTCATTATATCATTGTTTAAATAAAACATATAGACCACTAAATTCCTAAACACTTAAACCTCTAAACTCCTAAACACAAAAGCCCCTAAATACTTAATCTTTTAAACTTGTAAACCTTAAATATAATTTAAATAATTTATTAAAATATTAATTACCAAATAAATAATGAGTGATATAAATATAATTTAAATAATTTATGTTTCATCAAAAAAATATATAAGTATATAAAATGAATCAAACACAAAAAAAAATTATTATTTAGTAATAAATTTTACTTGGATTTTGAATATTTTTAGTTTTTCCAATTATATTTTAATTTATATCTATCATATTAATAATAGCATATTGATTTACTTTTTGATAATTGATATCATATCTATCAATAAAATTGTTTGTATTTAGTTTATATTATTTATTATTATAATGATTATTATTACTAAATATTGTATTCATTTTTAAAAAAAATTTAAAATTATTATATTTTCAAAGGTTATAACCTTTGAATATGTGAAAAAATATCAAAAATAATTTTTTCGTTATTACATTGGTTAAATTAAACCTATAAACCACTAAATGCCTAAAAACATAAATCGCTAAAGTCATAAACGAAAAAACCTTTAAATACTTAAAATATTAATCCTGTATACATTAATAATAATTCATAAATCTCATTTTAATTTTATTCTGTATAATTTTAAATTTTTATTTTAATTATTTATCAGTTTATTTTTATAGAAATATTAATTACAAAATAAATTATTAGTGAGATTGATCTAATTTAAATTAGACTGGTATACCCAAAATAATATAGAATAAATCTCAATATTATTTTTTTCATGATAATTTGAAATATTCATTTTAATTATTTATTTGTTTATTTTTATATAAATATTAATTAAAAAATAAATTATGAGTTAGGCAAATATAATTTATATAAATTAATTTTCATCAAAAAAATATGGATAAATTTTTAAAAGAAAAAAAAATTTGAAAACAACAAATTATTATATAGTAATATATTTTGATTTCTTCTAAATCATTTTAGGTTATTTAATAATATTTTAATTAATATCTATATTATTGATAATAGATTATTAATTTATGTTTTGATCATTATTATAATATTTATCAAAAATTTTGTAATTATTGAATTTATATGATTTATAAATATAATGATTATTATAACTAAATATTGAATTCACATTTGAAAAAAATTTAAAAATTATTATATTTTCAAATGTTATAACCTATGAAAATATCAAAAAATAATAAAAATAAATATTTTGTTTTTTTAATTTTTAAATAAAACCTAAAAACCACTAAATGCATACATAGAAAAATCACTAAATTCTTAAGGCCCATAATGCCAAAATACATAAACCATTAAACTGCTATATACTACTTAATAATTAAGAAATCTAATTTTTATTTCAATTTATTATTATTTTAAAAATTCATTTTAATTATTTATAAGTATATTTTATAGAAATATTTATTACAAAATAAATTATGAGTGCGACAAATAGAATTTAAATATTTATTTTTAATCAAAAAAAATATATACGCTTATAATAGAAGTAAAATTTAAAAAATTAAAAATTATTATCCAGTAATAAATTTTACTTTATTTTTGAATCAATTTGGGTTTTGTAAATATATTTTAATTTAAATCTATCTTATTATTAATAGTTTATTAATTTAATTTTTGATCATTATTATAATATCAATTAATAAAATTATTTATATTTAATTTATATGATATATAATTATTAATATTAAAAAAACTAAATATTGTATTCACATATCAAAAAATTTTAAATATTATTATATTTTCAAAGGTTATAACCAATGAAAATGACAAAAACTTACAAAATTTATTTTTGTTATTTTATTTTTTAAATAAAACCTATAAACCACTAAATGCCTAAAATCATAAATCGCTAAACTCCTAAACGACAAAACATCTAAAGACTTAAACTATTAAATTGGTAAACATTAATAATAAATCATTATTCTCATTTTAATTTTTATTATGTGTAATTTTAAATTTTTATTTTAATTATTTGTCAGTTTATTTTTATAGAAATATTAATTACAAAATAAATTATTAGTGAGACAGATCTATTTTAAATAATTTATTTTTCATCAAAAAAATATATATGCTTATAAAAAGAGGCAAAATTTCAAAAACAAAAATTTATTATTTTGTAATATATTTTATTTTGATTTTGAATCATTTTAGTTTTTGCAATTATATTTTAATTTATATCATTCTTATTTAAAATAGTTTATTAATTTTTTAATTATCATTATTATAATATCTTTTAATAAAATTATTTATATTGAGTTTACATTTTATATAATTATTAAGAATATTATAACTAAATCTTATATTAACATTTAAAAATAATTAAAAATTATTATATTTTCAAAGGTTATAACCTTCAAAATTAAAAAAAATCAAAAAATTTAATTTTTTGATTTTTTATTCTTTAAATAAAAACTATAAATCACTTAATTTCTAAACACTTAAATCACTAAACCCCAAAAAACATAAATACTTAAACCATTAATCTAGTATATCTTGAATAATAATTAATAAATCTCAATTTTATTTGTATTATTATAATTTTAAATATTCATTTTAATTATTTATTTGTTTATTTTTATAAAATTATAAATTAAAAATAAATTATGTTGAAGACAAATATAATTTAAAAAATTTACTTTTAATAACAAAAAATATAAATTATAAAAAGAAGCAAAACATCAAATAAATTATTATTTAGTATTATATTTTACTTTGATTTTGAATAAATTTATGTTTTGCAAATATAAAACCTATATGCTACTAAAAGCCTAAATGCTTAAATCATTAAACTCTTAAACCCCAAAACCCCAAAACCCTTAAATACTTAAACATTTAAACCATCTTTAAAGGTTTATGTATTTATAAATAATATAAATATATTTATCAATAAATAATAGTTTATTAATTTATTTTTTGATCATTATTATATTTATATTTAATTTATTAATATCTATCAATAAAATTGTTTAATTTTAATTTACATGATATATAATTATTAAGTTTATTATAACTAAATATTGTATTCACATTTAAAAAAAATTTAAAAATTATTATATTTATAAAGTTTATAACCTTCAAAATTGATAAAAAATTTGAAAAATATTTTTTTTGTTATTTCATTATTTAAATAAAACAAATAAACTACTAAATTCCTAAACACTTAAATCACTAAACTCCTAAACTCTTAATTACTTAAACTATTAAACCGGTATACCCAAAATAATTAATCATAAATCTTATTTTTATTAGTATTCATTATAATTTTAATATTCATTTTAATTATTTATTAGTTTATTTTTATAGAAATATTAATTGAAAAATAAAATTATGAATGAGACAAATATAATTTAAATAATTTATCTTCATCAAAAAAATTTATAAGATTATAAAAAGAATCAAAATTTTAAAAATAAAAAATTATTATTTAGTAATATATGTTACTTTGATTTTGAATCATTTTAGGTTTTGCAAATATATTTTAATTAATATCTATCTTATTAATAATAGTTTATTAATCTATTTTATGATCAGTATTATAATATTGATCAATAAAATTATTGATATTGAATTTACATAATATTTAATTTTTATAATTATTATAATTAAATATTGTATTAACATTTGAAAAAAAATTAAAAATTATTATATTTTCAATGGTTATAACCTTGAAAATGAGAAAAAATCATAAAAATAATTTTTTGTTATTTAATTATTTAAATAAAACTTATAAACCACAAAATACCTAAATACTTAAATTACTAAACTCTTAAACCATGATACTACTTCACCACACACACATAGCGACGAACTACTAGTACACACGTGCACATATTCTTGTCCATTTTGGTATAGCATTTAGAGGGGCCAGCAAGTCCTGGAAGTAGTTAGAAGTATGTGCCACTAGCTTGCAGAGGGGCCTACTAGCAAACCGGATGATAACATTCAGACAACTGACGAGACCGAGCAAAGTGGTCGGGAGTAAACCCAGGAGTAGCTAGAAGTGGGTCCCACTAGCCCTATCAGGCAGCATAGAGGGCCAACCAACCGTCGCCCAAATGGAGTAGCGGGTAATCCATGATTAATTACAGAGCCGGCAAAATCCGAAGCATCACCAAGCAGGGCCAGTAAGAAATGGAGTCCATACCAGCCACACGGGAGCGAAAGATTCAAACTTGTAGTTTATGTTTGTATGCTTATTTGTATTTTGCACTTTGAATGGATCATTGTACTTGAAAAGATGGATCATGACATACTCACACACACAATCTTGTTTGTTTTCTATGTAGCATGCAATGAGGGCAACTGGACCCATAAGTATCTCTAAGTGGGGCCCACTAATGCATTTTATAAATACACATATGACGATGCTACACTCTCGGGAGCAGAAGACCCATCGTTTTAGCCTTTTGTAATTTTACTTGTATTCTAGCTTGGTTGTACGCATAGATAATTAGACTATGAGATGGACCTCATCACACATGCACACAGATGCATGCATATTTTTTTATATTTTGTCAGTGTAACATACAACCACTTCTTGGAGCTCTAGGAGGAAGAATTCTAACCCAAGAAATACTCTTTTGAGGATCTTTGGAGCAAAAGAATGTGGAATTCAGAGGTAAGAATAAATTGACAAATTTCCGTAGATATGGACTTGTGGATTTATGGGTATTTATTTTTACATGTATTCCATTGCATAGCAATGACATAGGCAAACGCTTGATGCAGCATGTCACACACATGCACAATATTATATTTGCATAGTTTTAATATGGAACATCATTCAAGTTCCTCCAAAAGGATTGGACAAATCCGAATGGAAATAACGTAGTGCTCATAATGACTCAGTGCCAACTCTGAAGTCCAGGAATGCCAGGTAATTTTAGTATTATTCCTACGCTTGGAATTATTAGGCATTATGTTTTTTTTTGTAGTTTATGCATAGAATCATTAAGGTGCATAGGATTTGGTGGGCTGGCCTAAATTAGTCAGCTTTTTAGTAACTTGTAAGTTGTGTGCATAAATGATAAATAAAGTGTGTATTTTCCAAAAATAAAACAAAAATAAACCATAAACCTTAAACTTTAAATCATAAACCTTGAACCATAAACTATAACCCTAACTCATAAACTCTAACCCTAACTCATAAACCTTAAATCATAAATCTCATGTTTTGTACTTTTATAATCAAAAGACTAAGTGTTAAATTTAAATTGAAATTCAAAACTTTTAGCAATGTCACAGATTTATCTTTTTGTATATGTAACACAAAGTCATGACTCAAGGGGTGAGTTATGGATTAAGTGTCTTTCTTGCTTTAGATTATTGTAGCATTAGCAATGGTCATAATTGTATATTTTGTCTCTAGAACACAAAATCATATCGATGAGAATATGCTATAACTTGTCTCTCTGTTGAACATATTGTTATGGCACTAAGAATGATCATGAATACATATTTAATCACTATAATGCTGGGTCACAGTATTGGATATGACCATAGCTTGTGCATTTTATCTTTATTTTGCAAAGTCATTGCACTAGGAATGATTGTAACTTTAGACATTCCTCAAGAGCAAAAGTCATGACCCTAGAAATAGTTAAAGCTCGAGTACTACTCTTTATAACTTTCTATAGCTAAAATTCTTGGGATTGGAAATATCACTATGGCTTTTTCCTTTGATTTGTGACCTCAAGTGTCAATATGCAAAACTAATATTTTGAGCAATGATTAAAACCTTTTATACATTTGAATATGATTCATTTACACCTTTTTGGGTATTGTTAGCTTGTATACATAACTCATTTAATATAAAAAGAAAGAAATGAAACTTTTCATATCCATTAGGATATAAAAAAAGGCTTAGACATGCCAATAAAATAAATTTTTTGATTCTTGATTGAAATAGAGCTCATACTTCTTGCCCTGCTCAAACCACCCTGGCGCTGGTTTGTTCTAATAGGCTACAAGGTAGTTATTTTTTTAGAGGTGAACTATGTTTTAAAAAAATTGTTTTGAGTGTGTGCATGAGAGATATATTAGAAGAAATTGCAATAATGAATATAAATAGCATCCTCAACAACTAGCTATTTCAACACATAGGGGTACAACTTTGGTTTGGTCTGTTAGCGTACTTGAGTCAAATTACCTTTGAAAGCACAGTGATTCAACATCAAATATGATGAGACATAATAGAGATAAAGTAAAAGCTCCTATTATTTTGGTTAGAGCTTTAGCAATCATTCTAGAATTGAGAGAGGAACAAAATAAATTGTTTTAATTATTCAATATAATTTTAATTATTATTTTAATTATCTATCAGTTTATTCTTATATAAATATTAATTACAAAATAAATGATCAGTGAGACAGATCTAATTTAAATTATACCGGTATATCCGAAATAATAAAGAATAAATCTCATTTTTTTTAATTTTAATTTTAAATATTCGAATTTAATTATTTATTTGTTTATTTTTATATAAATATTAATTACAAAATAAATAATGAGTTACACAAATATAATTTATATAAATTATTTTTCATCAAAAAATTATAGATAAACTTTTAAAAAGAAAAAAAATTTTCAAAACAAAAAATTATTATATAGTAATATATTTTGCTTTTTCTTCTGAATCATTTTAGGTTTTGTAATTATATTTTAATTGATATATATCTTATTAATAGTAGATTATTAATTTATTTTTTGATCAATATTAGAATATTTATCAATAAAATTGTTTATATTGAATTAAAATGATATATAAATATAATGATTATTATAACATAATATTGTATTCACATTTAAAAAAATTTAAAAATTATTATATTTTCAATGGTTATAACCTTTGAAAATATCAAAAAATAATATAAATAAATTTTTTATTATTTTCTTTTTTTAATAAAACCTATAAACCACTAAATGCATACATAGTTAAATCAGTAAACTCCTAAACCTCATAATTTCTAAATACATAAATCATTAAACCGCTATATACTACTTAATAATTAATAAATTGAATTTTTATTTCTATTTATTATAATTTTAAATATTTATTTTAATTATTTATTAGTTTATTTTTATTAAATATTTATTCCAAAATAAATTATGAGTGAGACAAATATAATTTAAATAATTTATTTTTAATCAAAAAAATATAGACGCTTATAAAAGAATTAAAAATTTAAAAATTAAAAATTATTATTAAGTAATATATTTTAGTTTAATCTTTAATTGATTTGAGTATTGTAAATATTTTTAATTAATATCTATCTTATTATTAATAGTTTATTAATTTAATTTTTGATCATTATTATATTATATATCAATAAAATTGTTTATATTGAATATATATGATATATAATTATTAATATTAAAAAACTAAATATTGTATTCACATTTTAAAAAATTTTAAATATTATTATATTTTCAAAGGTTATAACCTATAAAAATTAGAAAAAATTACAGATTTTTTTTGTTATTTTATTGTTTAAATAAATCCTATAAACCACTAAATGCCTAAAAACATAAATTACTAAACTCCTAAATGACAAAACCTTTAAATACTTAAACTTTTAAACATCTGTTCATTAATAAAAAATCATAATTCTCAATTTAATTTTTATTAAGTATAATTTTAAATTTTTATTTTAATTATTTATCAGTTTATTTTTATAGAAATATTAATTACAAAATAAATTATTAGTGAGACAGATCTAATTTAAATAATTTATTTTTCATCAAAAAAATATATATATCCTTATAAAAAAGGCAAAATTTTAAAAACAAAAATTTATTATATAGTAATATATTTTATTTTTATTTTTATTCGATTTAGATTTTGCAATTATATTTTAATTTATATCATTCTTATTAATAATCGTTTATTAATTTTTTATTTATCATTATTATAATATCTATTAATAAAATTATTTATATTGAGGTTACATTATATATAATTATTAAAATTTTATTACTGAATATTATATTCACATTAAAAAAAAATTAAAAATTTTTATAATTTCAAAGGTTATAACCTTCAAAAATTAAATAAAATCAAAAAATTAAATTATTTATTTTTTCATTCTTTAAATAAAAAGTATAAATCACTAAAGTCCTAAACACTTAAATCACTAAACACCTAAATACTTAAACCATCATATTAGTATATCATGAATAATAAATAATAAATCTCTATTTTATTTGTATTTATTATAATTTTAAATATTCATTTTCATTATTTATTAGTTTATTTTTATAGAATTATAAATTAAAAATAAATTATGAGGAAGAGAAAAATAATTTAAATAATTTAATTTTAATAATAAAATATATAAACTTATAAAAAGAAGCAAAACATCAAATAAAGTATTATTTTTTAATATATTTTACTTTGATTTTGAATTAATTTATGTTTTGCAAATATATTTAAAATAATATCTATATTATTAATAATAGTTTATTATTTTATTTTTTGATCATTAATATAATATATTTCAATATAATTGTTTATAATGAATTTATATGATATATAATTATTAAGATTATCATAACTAAATATAGTATTCACATATTAAAAAAATTTAAAAATTGTTATATTTTTAAAGTTTATAACCTTCAAAAATGAGAAAAAATAACAAAAATAAATTTTTTGTTATATCATTGTTTAAATAAAACTTATAAACCATTAAATGCGTAAATAGATAAATATCTAAACTCCTAAACCCCGAAGCCCCTAAATACTTAAACCTTTAAACTCATAAACCTTAAATATAATTTAAATAATTTAATGAAATATTAATTACAAAATAAATTATGAGTGATACAAATATAATTTAAATAATATATTTTTCATCAAAAAAACATATAAGCTTATAAAATGATGCAAAAACTAAAAAAAATTATTATTTAGTAAGAAAGTTTACGTAGATTTTGAATCATTTTAGCTTTTTTAATTATATTTTAATTTATATCTATCATATTAATAATAGTTTATTAATTTATTTTTTTGATAATTGATATAATATATTTCAATAAATTGATTATATTTAGTTTATATTATATATAGTTATAATATTTATTATTACTAAATATTGTATTCACATTTTTAAAAAATTTTAAAATTATTATATTTTCAAATGTTATAACCTTTGAAAATTTGAAAAAATTTTAAAAATAAATATTTTGTTATTTCATTGTTAGAATAAAACCAATAAACCATTAAATGCCTAAATACTTAAATCAATAACTTCTAAGTCTGCAAAACCCTAAATAGATAAGTTTTTTAAACATGTATATCCTAAATAATAAATAATAAATCTGATTTTTATTTTTTTCATTATAATTTTCAATATTCATTTTAATTATTTATTTGTTTATTTTTATATAAATATTAAATACAAAATAAATTATAAGTTATACTAATATAATTTATATAAATTATTTTTCAACAAAAAAAATATAGATAAAACTTAATAAAACAAAAAAAAATTAAAAACATAAAATAATTATATAGTAATATATTTTACTTTGTTTATGAATCAATTAAGGTTTTGTAATTATATTTTAATTGATATCTAACTTATTAATAATATATTATTAATTTATTTTTTGATCATTTTTAGAATATTTATCAATAAAAATATTTTTATTTAATTTATATGATATATAAATTTAATAATTATTATAACTAAATATTGTATTCACTTTTGAAAAAAATTTAAAATAATTATATTTTCAAAGATTATAACCTTTGACATGTGAAAAAACAAAAAAAATATTTCTTTATTATTTGATTGTTTAAATAAAACCGATAAATTTCTAAATGCCTAGACACTTAAATCACTAAACTACAAAATCCCGATACCCCTATATAGATAATCATTTAAACAGGTATACCCTAAAAATATTTAATAAATCTCATTTTTATTTATTTTCATTATAATTTAAAAAATTCATTTTGATTGTTAAGTTATATATATATATATATATATTATAAAATAATTTATGAGTTAAAAATGTAATTTATAAAAATAATTTTTCATCAAAAAATAGATAAGCTTATAAAAAGAATAAAAATTTAAAAACAAATAATTATTATTAAGAAATATATTTTGCTTTGCTTTTGAATCATTTTAAGTTTTGATATTATATTTTAAGTAATATCAATCTTATTCATAATAGATTTTTAATTTATATTTTCATAATTATTAGAATATCTATGAATAAAATTGTTTATATTGAATTTATATGATATATAATTATAATGATTTTTATAAATAAATATTGTATTCACTTTTGAAAAAAAATAAAAAATTTTTATATTTTCAAAGGTTATAATCTTAAAAAATGAGAGAATACAAAAAATAAATTTTTTGTTATTTCTTTTTAAATAAAACTTCTATACCACTAAAAGCTTACTTACTTAAATCAGTACCTCATAAAACTCGAAACCCTTAAATACATAAACCTTATAACAGCTGTATACTACTTAATACATTATATATCTCATTTTTATTTCGATTTTTTATTATTTTAAATATTCATTTTATTTATTTATATTTTAATTTTTTAGAAAAATTAATTACAAAATAAATTTCGAGTGAAACAGATATTATTTATATAATTTATTTTTAATCATAAAAAAATATAAGCTTATAAAAAGAAGGAAAATTTTAAAAATTAAATATTATTATTTAGTAATATATTTTTATTTGATTTTGAATGATTTTGTGTTATGTAAATATATCTTAATTAATATTAATATTATTAATAATAGTTTATTAATTTAATTTTTGATCATTATTATAATATCTATCATTAAAATTATTTATATTGAATTTATATGATATATAATTAATAAGATTAATATAATTATACATGGTATTCACATTTCAAAAGATTTTAAAAATTATTTTATTTTTGAAGGTTATAACCATTGAAAATCTAAAAAAAATCAAAAACAAATTTTTTATTTTTATTATATAAATAAAACCTATATACCATTAAATGCCTAAAAAGATAAATTGCTAAACTCCTAAACGACAAAACTCCTAAATAATTGATCCATTAAACAGGCATACCATATATAATTGTTGGGCAATTGTACTTCCACGGTTGTGAGATTGAGATACAAAAATATAGAAACAACAGAAAACAAGCAATATATATATATATATTCCAATTCAGCAACCATCCATGATAAAATCAAAAAATGAGAAATAAACACCGAAAATAAAGTGGTTCGCTAGTCGCTCAGTACGACTTGCTAAATCCACCAGAAAATACTTTGCCTTTACAGATTAAACAAACAAAAATGTCTTACAGTATGCAGCACACAAAATAGTCGTGATAAATCACACAGAGAGAAGAGAGAGAGATGATGAACAGTTCCATTAGTCCAAAAAGAGCCAACCGAAAATAAAATTAGAAAACATTTTATATTAAAATTTCTATAGGTTCTTATAACCTGAGCGTGTCGGATCATGAGACAGGTCAGGCTCTGCTCCAATTTCAGCCTACTGTCCGGTCAGCGAGACCTCCGTTATTGTGCTACTTCTGGATCCCCAGCCTCTTAATATTTACTTTCCTGCACTTACATGAAAATATTAAAAAAGAAAAAATATTTGTTTATACAAATAGATTATCAAAAATTAAATTACAAATACAAAAATAATAAATCTTAAATCTCATTTTAATTTGTATTCATTATAATTTTAAATATTCATTTTAAATATTTATTAGTTTATTTTTTATATAAATATTGATTACAAAATAAATAATTAATCAGACAAATATAATATTAATAATTTACTTTTAATAAAAAAAATATAATCTTATAAAAAGAAGTAAAAATTTAAAACAAAAAATTATTATTTAGTAATAAATTTTACATTGATTTTGAATCATTTTAGGTTTTATAATTATATTTTAATTTATATCTATCATATTTTTAATAGTTTATTAATTTATTTTTTGATATTTGATATCATATCTATCAAAAAAATTATTTATAATAATTTATATTATATATAATTATAATGATTATTATTACTAAATATTTTATTCACATTTAAACAAATTTTAAAATTATTATATTTTCAAATGTTATAACCTTTGAAAATGTGAAAAAAAAAACAAAAATAATTTTTTCATTATTTCATTGTTTAAATTAATCCTATAAACCACTAAATGCCTAGATACTTGAATCAATAACTCCTAAATCTCGAAAACCTTAATAGATAATCATTTTAAACCGGTAAACCCTAATTAATAAATAATAAATCACAATATTATTTTTTTCATTATAATTTAAAATATTATTTTTAATTATTTATATGTTTATTTTTATATAATTATTAATTACATTATAAATTGAGTTAAACAAATATAATTTTTATAAATTATTTTTAATCAAAAAAATATAGATAAAGTTTTTAAAAGAAAAAAAATTCTAAATAAAAAATTATTATATAGTAATATATTTTGCTTTGCTTATGAATCATTTTATGTTTTGTAATTATATTTAAATTGATATCTATCTTATTAATAATAGATTATTAATTTATTCTTTGATCATTATTAGAATATTTATCAATAAAAATATTTATATTGAATTTATATGATAGATAAATATAATGATTATTATAACTAAATATTGTATTCACTTTTAAAAAAAAATTTAAAATTATTATATTTTCAAAGGTTATAACCTTTGAAAATATCAAAAAATAAAAAAAATTAAAAAAATAAATTTTTTGATATATATTTTTTAAATAACACCTATAAACCACTAAATGCTTGCATAGTTAAATCATTAAACTCCTAAACCCCGTAATGCCAAAATACATAAACCAATTAACCGCTATATACTACTTAATAATTAATAAATCTAATTTTTAATTCTATTTATTATAATATTAAATATTCATTTTAATTATTAGTTTATTTTTATAAAATATTTATTACAAAATAAATTATGAGTGCGACAAATTTAATTTTAAAAATATATATGCATATAAAAGAAGTAAAAATTTAAAAATTGTTATCTAGAAATTTATTTTACTATAATTTTGAATCAATTTGGGGTTTGTAATTATTTTTTAATTAATATCTATCTCAATATCAATAGTTTATAAATTTAATTTTGATCATTATTATAATATATATCAATAAAATTGTTTATATTGAATTTTTATGATATATAATTATTAATATTATTATAATTAAGTAATGTATTCACATTTAAAAAAATTATAAATATTATTATATTTTCAGAGGTTATAACATATGAAAATGAGAAAAAATTATAGAAATTTTTTTTGATATTTTATTTTTTTAAATAAAACGTATAAACCACTAAAAGCCTAAAAATTTAAATCACTAAAATCCTAAATGAAAAACCTCTAAATACTTAATCCATTAAACTGGTATACAGTAATAATAAATCATAAATCTCATTTTAAATTTTATTGAGTATAATTTTAAATTTTTATTTTAAATATTTATTTGTTTATTTTTATAGAAATATTAATTACAAAATAAATTATTAGTTAGAAATATTTATTTTAAATTAAACATGTATCCCTAAATAATAAATAATAAATAATAAATCTCATTTTTTTTCAATATAATTTTAAATATTCATTTTAATTATCTATTTGTTTATTTTTACAAATATATTAATTACAGAATAAATTATGAGTTAGACAAATATAATTTATATAAATTATTTTTTATCAAAAAAAATATACATAAACTTTTTAAAAGAATAAAAAAATTCAAAACAAAAAATTATTATATAGTAATATATTTTGCCTTGCTTCTGAATCATTTTAGGTTTTGTAATTATTTTTTAATTGATATCTTTCTTATTAATAATAGATTATAAAATTATTTTTTGATCATTATTAGAATATTTATCAATAAAATTGTTTATATTGAATTTATATGATATATAAATATAATGATTATTATAACTAAAGATTGTATTCACTTTAGAAAAAAATTTAAAATTTATTGTATTTTCAAAGGTTATAACCTTTGAAAATATCAAAAAATAACAAAAATAAATTTTTAGTTATTTTATTTTTTAAATAAAACATATAAACCAGTAATTGGATATATAGGTAAATTAGTAAACTCTTAAATACATAAACCATTAAACCGCTATATACTACTTAATAATTAATAAATCTAATTTTTATTTTATTTATTATAATTTTAAATATTGATTTTAATTTTTTATTAGTTTATTTTTATAAAATATTTATTACAAAATAAATTATGAGTGCGACAAATATAATTTAAATAATTTATTTTTATTCAAAAAAAATATATACGCTTATAAAAGAATTAAAAAATTAAAAATTAAAAATTATTATAGAGTAATATATTTAGTTTAATCTTGAATCGATTTGGGTATTGTAAATTTTTTTAATTAATATCTATCTTATTATTAAGAGTTTATTAATTTAATTTTTGATGATTATTATATTATCTATCAATAAAATTGTTTAATTTGAATTTATATGATATATAATTATTAATATTAAAATAACTAAATATTGTATTCACATTTCAAAAAATTTTAAATATTATTATATTTTCAAAGTTTATAACCTATGAAAATGAAAAAAAGATTACAAATTTTTTTTGTTATTTTATTGTTTAAATAAAACCTATAAACCACTAAATGCCTAAAAACATAAATTTCTAAACTCCTAAACGACAAATGCTCTAAATACATAAACAATTAAACATGTGTACATTAATAAAAAATCATAAATCTCAATTTAATTTTTATTAAGTATAATTTTAAAGTATTATTTTAATTATTTATCAGTTTATTTTTATAGAAATATTAGTTACAAAATAAATTATTACTGAGACAAATCTAATATAAAAAATTTATTTTTCTTCAAAAAAAAATATATCCTGATTAAAAGAGGCAAAATTTTTAAAAAATTACTTTATTATTTAGTAATATATTTTATTTTGATTTTGAATCATTTTAGATTTTGCAATTATATTTTAATTTATATCATTCTTATTAATAATAGTTTATTAATTTTTTATTGATCATTATAATAATATGTATTAATAAAATTATTTATATTGAGTTTGCATTATATATAATTATTAAGATTATTATTACTGAAAATTATATTCACATTTTAAAAAAATTAAAAATTATTATATTTTGAAAGATTATAACCTTCAAAAATTAAAAAATAATCAAAAAATTTAATTTTTTACTTTTTCATTCTTTAAATAAAAACTATAAATCACTAAAGGCCTAAACACTTAAATCACTAAAACCCAAAACACCTAAATACTAAAACAATTAAACTAGTCTATCCTAAATAATAAATAATAAATAATAAATCTCTATTTTATTTGTATTCATTATAGTTTTAAATATTCATTTTAATTATTTATTAGTTTATTTTATAGAATTATAAATTAAAAATAAATTATGAGGAAGTCAAATATAATTTAAAAAATTTACTTTTAATAAAAAAATATAAACTTATAAAAAGAAGCAAAACATCAAAAAAATTATTATTTAGTTAATTATTTTATTTTGATTTTGAATAAATTTATGTTTTGCAAAGATATTTTAAAAAAATATTTCTTATTAATAATATTTTATTAATTTATATTTTTCTCATTAATATAATATCTATCAATATAATTGTTTATATTGAATTTACATGATATATAATTATTAAGAATATCATAACTAAATATAGTATTCACATATAAAAAAAATTTAAAAATTGTTATATTTTCAAAGGTTATAACCTTCACAAATGAGAAAAAATAACAAAAATAATTTATTTATATCATTGTTTAAATAAAACTTATAAACCATTAAATGCCAAAACACTTAAATCTCTCAACTCCTAAACCCCGAATCCCCTAAATACTTAAACGTTTAAACTCGTAAACCTTAAATATAATTTAAATAATATATTATAATATTAATTACAAAATAAATTATGAGTGATACAAATATAATTTAAATAATTTATTTTTCATTGAAAAAATATATAAGCTTATAAAAAGTAGCAAAAACTAAAAAACAAAAATTATTATTTTGTAATAAATTTTACATTCTTTTTCAATCATTTTAGGTTTTTTAATTATATTTTAATTTAAATATATCATATTAATAATAGCATATTAATTTATTTTTTGATAATTGATATCATATCAATCACTAAAATTGTTTATATTTAGTTTATATTATATATAATTAAAATGATTTTTATTACTAAATATTGTATTCACATTTTTAAAAAAATTTAAAATTATTATATTTTCAAAGGTTATAACCTTTGAAAATGTGAAAAAATATCAAAAATATTTTTTTTTGTTATTTCATTGTTAAAATAAAACCTATAAACCACTAAATGCCTAAAAACAGAAATCACTAATCTCCTAAATTACTAAACCTTTAAATACTTAAACCATTAAACTTGTAAACATTAATAATAATTAATAAATCTCATTTTAATTTTTATTCAATATAATTTTAAATTTTTATTTTAATTATTTATCAATTTATTTTTATAGAAATATTAATTAAAAATTAAATTATTAGTGAGACACATCTAATTTAAATTAAAACAGTATCCCTAAATAATAAATAATGAATCTCATTTTTTTCATTATAATTTTAAATATTCATTTTAATTTTTTATTTGTTTATTTATATATAAATATTAATTACAAAATAAATTGAGATAGACAAAAATAATTTATGTAAATTATTTTTATCAAAAAATTATAGATAAACTTTTTAAAAGAAAAAAAAATTTCAAAACAAAAAATTATTATATAGTAATATATTTTGCTTTGCTTCTGAATCACATTAGGTTTTGTAATTATATTTTAATTGATATCTATCTTTTTAATAAAAGATTATTAATTTATTTTTAGATCATTATTAGAATATTTATCAATAAAATTGTTTATATTGAATTTACATGATATATAATTATTAAGATTATTATAACTAAATATTATATTTACATTTGAAAATAATTTAAAAATTATTATATTTTTAAAGGTTATCATCTTTGAAAATGAGATAAAATTACAAAAATAAATTTTTTGTTATTTTATTATTTATATAAAAACCTATCAACTACTAAATGCCTAAATGCTTAAATCATTAAACTCCTAAACCCCAAAACCCTAAAACCCTTAAATACTTAAACATTTAAACCATCTTTAAAGGGTTAAGTATTTATAAATAAAATATAAATATTTATCAATAAATAATAGTTTATTAATTTATTTTTTGATCATTATTATATTTATATTTATATTTAGTTTATTAATATCTATCAATAAAATTGTTTATTTTTAATTTACATGATATATAATTATTAAGTTTATTATAACTAAATATTGTATTCACATTTGAAAAAAATTTTAAAATTATTATATTTATAAAGGTTATAACATTCAAAATTGATAAAAAATTTGAAAAATAATTTTTTTTGTTATTTCATTATTTAAATAAAACAAATAAACTACTAAATGCCTAAATACTTAAACCATTAAACGAGTATACCCTAAATAATTAATCATAAATCTCATTTTTATTTGTATTCATTATAATTGCAATATTCATTTTAATTAATTATTAGTTTATTTTTATAGAAATATTATTTGCAAAATAAAATTATGAATGAGACATATATAATTTAAATAATTTATCTTCATCAAAAAAATTTATAAGCTTATAAAAAGAATCAAAAATTTAAAAATAAAAAATTATTATTTAGTAATATATTTTACATTGATTTTGTATCGTTTTATGTTTTGAAAATATATTTTAATTAATATCTATCTTATTAATAATAGATTATTAATCTATCTTCTGATCAGTATTATAATATTGATTAATAAAATTATTTATATTAAATTTACATGATATTTAATTTGTATGATTATTATAATTAAATATTGTATTAACTATTTGAAAAAAAATAAAAAATTATAATATTTTCAATGGTAATAACCTTGAAAATGAGAAAAAATCATAAAAATAAATTTTTTGTTATTTAATTATTTAAATAAAACCTATAAACCACAAAATACCTTAATACTTAAATTACTAAACTTCTAAACTCTGATACTACTACACAACACACACATAGCGACGGACCACAGTACACACGTGCACATATTCTTGTCCATTTTGGTGTAGCATTTAGAGGGGCCAGAAAGTTCTGCAAGCAACTAGAAGTATGGGCCACCAGCTTGTAGAGAACCCCAATAGCATGCTGGGATGATAATGTTCAGACAACTGAGTGACCGAGCAAAGTGGTCGGGAGTAAACCTAGGACTAGCTAGGAGTGGGCCCCACAAGCCGTATCAGGTAGCATAGAGGGCCACCCAACCTTCGCCCAACAGGAGTAGAGGGTATTCATTCACTTGGAATTTTTAGGCATTATGTTTTTTTATGTATTTTATGCATAGAATCATTAAGGTGCATAGGATTTGGTGGGCTGGCATAAATTAGTCAGCTTTTTAGTCTCTTGTAAGATGTGTGCCTAAATGATTAATAAAGTGTGTATTTTCCAAAAAGAACAAAAAAAACCATAAACCCTAAATATTAAATCCTAAACCTTAAACCATAAACTATAACCCTAACCCATAAACCCTAAATCCTAAATCTCATGTTTTTCCTTTTATAATCAAATGACTAAGTGTTAAATTTAAATTGAAATTCACAACTTTTAGGAATGTCACAGATTTATCTTTTTGTATATATAACACAAAGTCATGACTCAAGGGGTGAGTTATGGATTCAGTCTCTTTCTTGCTTTAGATTATTGTAGCATTAGCAATGGTCATGATTGTATATTTTGTCTCAAGAACACAAAATCATATCGATGAGAATATGCCATAACATGTGTCTCTCTATTGAACATATTGTTATGGCACTAAGAATGATCATGAATACATATTTAATCACTATAATACTGGGTCATAGTATTGCCCTAGTAATGATTGTAACTTTGTACATTCCTCAAAAGCAAAAGTCATGCCCTAGAAATAGTTAAAGATCGAGCACTACTCTTTATAACTTTCTATTGCTAAAATTCTTGGGATTGGAAATATCATTATGACTTTTTCCTTTGATTTGTGACCTCAAGTGTCAATATGCAAAACTAATATTTTGAGGAATGATTAAAACCTTTTATACATTTGAATATGATTCATTTAGACCTTTTGGGTATTGTGAGCTTTTATACATAACTCATTTAATATAAAAAGAAAGAAATGATACTTTTTATATCCATAACGATATAAAAAAAAGGCTTAGACATGCCAATAAAATAAATTTTTTGATTCTTGATTGAAAGAGAGCCCATAATTCTTACCCTGCTCAAACCACCCTGGGGCTAGTTTGTTCTAATAGGCTATACGGTTGTTATTTTTTAGAGGTGAACTATGTTTTAATAAAATTGCTTTGAGTGTGTGCATGAGAGATATTTTAGAAGAAATTACAATAATCAATATAAAAAGCATCCTGAACAACTAGCTATTTCAACACATAGAGGTACAACTTTGGTTTAGTGTGTTAGCATACATGAGACAAATTACCTTTGAAGCCTAGTGATTCAACATCAAATATGATGAGACATAATAGAGATTAAGTAAAAGATCATATTATTTTGGTTAGAACTTTAACAATCATTCTAGAGATGAGAGAGGAACAAAATAAATTATTTTAATTATTCTGTATAATTTTAATTTTTATTTTAATTATTTATCAATTTATTTTTATAGAAAAATTAATTACAAAATAAATTATTAGTGAGACATATCTAATTTAAATTAAACTGGTATATCCTAAATAATAAAGAATAAATCTCATTTTTTTCATTTTAAATTTAAATATTCAAATTTAATTACTTATTTGTTTATTTTTATATAAATATTAATTACAAAATAAATTATGAGTTACACAAATATAATTTATATAAATTATTTTTGATAAAAATAATATAGATAAACTTTTTAAAATAAAAAAAAAATTCAAAACAAAAAATTATTATATAGTAATATATTTTGATTTGCTTCTGAATCATTTTAGGTTTTGTAAATATATTTTAATTAATATCTATCTTATTAATAATAGATTATTAAGTTATTTTTTCATCATTATTAGAATATTTATCTATAAAAATGTTTATATTGAATTTATATGATATATAAATATAATGATTATTATAACTAAATATTTTATTCACTTTTGAAAAATAATTTAAAATTATTATATTTTCAAAGGTTATAACCTTTGAAAATGTGAAAAAAAATAAATTTTTTGTTATTTCATTTTTAAAAAAAAACCTATAGATCATTAAATGCTTACTTACTTAAATCAGTAAGCTCATAAATTCCGAATCCCCTATATACATAAACCTTTTAACAGTTATATACTACTTAATAAATAATAAATCTCATTTTTATTTCTATTTATTATAATTTTTAATATACATTTTAATTATTTATAGATTAATTTTTTCGAAAAATTAATTACAAAATAAATTTCGAGTGAAACATATATTATTTATATAATTTATTTTAATAAAAAAAATATAAGCTTATAAAAAGAAGGAAAATTTTAAAAATTAAATATTATTATTTAGTAATATATTTTGATTTGATTTTTAATCATTTTGTGTTATGTTAATATATTTTAATTAATATTAATATTATTAATAATAGTTTATTAATTTAATTTTTGATCATTATTATAATATCTATCATTAAAAATGTTTATATTGAATTTATATGATATATAATTAGCAATATTAATATAATTATACATGGTATTTACATTTCAAAAAATTTTAAAAATTATTTTATTTTCAAAGGTTATAACCTTTGAAAATCAGAAAAATCAAAAATAGAATTTTAAATTCTTATTATATAAATAAAACCTATAAACCACTAAATAATCGAACCATTAAACCGGTATACCATATATAATAAATCATGAATCTTACTTTAATATATATTCATTATAATTTTAAATATTCATTTTAATTATTTATTAGTTTACTTTTTATAGAAATATCAATCACAAAATAAATAATGAATATGACAAATATAATTTTAATAATTTATTTTTAATCAAAAAAACATAAGCTTATATAAAGAAGTAAAAATTTAAAAACAAAAAATTATTATTTAGTAATATATTTTACTTTGATTTTAAATCATTATATATATGTTTCGCAATTATATTTTAATTGCCATCAATCTTAGTAATAATAGTTTATTAATTTATTATTTGATCATTTTTATAATATCGAACAATAAAATTACTTATATTCAATTAAAATGTCTAATAATTTTTAAGCTATTATAACTAAATATTATATTTACGTTTGAAAAAAATTTAAAAATTATTATATTTTCAAAGGTTATAACTTTCAAAACTGATAGAAAATCACAAAAATAATTTTTTATTATTTTATTATTTAAATAAAACTTATAAACCACTAAATGACTAAACATTTAAATCTCTAGACTCCTAAACCCCAAAATCCCATAAATACGTAAACCATTAACCCTATATAACCTAAATAATAAATAATAAATCTAATTTTTTATTTATATTCATTATAATTTTAAATATTCATTTTAATTATTTTTTAGTTTATTTTTATAGAAATATTAATTACAAAATAATTAATGAGTGAGACAAATATAATTTAAATAAATTATTTTATATGGAAAAAACAATAAGCTAATAAAAATAAAAACAATTTCAAAAATTTAAAATTTTATTTAGTAATATAATTTACATTGATTTTGAATTATTTTGGGTTCTACAAATATATTTTAATTAATATCTATCTTATTAATAATAGTTTATTAATTTATTTTTTGATCATTATTATAATAAATATTCATACATTTTTTATATTGAATCTACAACAAATATAATTATTAAGATTATTATAACTAAGTATTGTATCATATTTTAGAAATATTAAAAAATTATTATATTTTTAAAGCTTATAACCTTTGAAAATCATGAAAATTCATAAAAATAAATTTTTTTGTTATTTCACTGATTAAATTAAACCTATAAACACCTAAATGTGCAAACATATAAATCAATAAACTCCTTAACCCCAAAACCACAAAAAACTTAAACCATTAAATAGTTATACCCTAAATAATAAATAATAAATCTCATTTTTATTAGTATTCATTATTATTTTAAATATACAGTTTAATTATTTATTCGTTTAATTTTATAGAAATATAAATTAAAAAATAAATTATTAGTGAGACAAATAAAATTTAAATAATTTATTTTTCATCAAAAAATATATAGTCTTATAAATGGATACAAAAATTTAAAAATATAAAATTAATATTTAGTAAAATATTTCACTTTGATTTTGAGTCATTTTATGTTATGCAAATAATTTTTAAACAATATTTATCTTATTAATAATTGGTTATTACTTATTTATGATCATTATTATAATAAATATCAATAAAATAGTTTATATTGAATTTATATTATATATAATTATTATGATTATTATAACTTCATATTGTATTCACTTTTCTATAAAAAATTTAAAAATTAATATATTTTCAAATGTTTAACCTTTAAAAATGAGAAAAAATAACAAAAATATTTTTTTGTTATTTTATTTTTTATATAAAACCTATAAACCACTAAATGACTAAATACTAAAATGACTAAACTCCTAAACCCCGAAGCCCATAAATACTTAAAATATTAAATTAGTATAGTCTAAATAATAAATCACAAATCTCAGTTTTATTAGTATTCATTATAATTTTAAATATTCATTTTAATTATTTATCAGTTTATTTTTATAGAAATATTAATTACAAAATAAATTATAAGGCGACATATATAATTAAAATAATTTATTTTTCATCAAAAAAAATGCTCATAAAAAGAGGCAAAATTTTAAAAATAAAAAATTATTATTTAATAATATATCTTATTTTGATTTTGAATTATTTTAGATTTTACAATTATATATTAATTTATATCATTCTTATAAATACAAGTTTATTAATTTATTTATTGATCATTATTATAATATCTATTAATAAAATTATTTATATTGAGTTTACATTATAAATAATTATTAAGATTATTATAACTAAATATTATATTCACATTTAAAAAAAATTAAAATTATTATATTTTCAAAGGTTACAACCTTCAAAAATTAAATAAAATCAAAAAAATAAATTATTTGTGTTTTCATTCTTTAAATAAAAACTATAAATCACTAAAGGTCTAAACAATTAAATCACTAAACTCCTAAACCACAAAACACCTAAATACTTAAACCATTAAATCGGTATATCCTGGATAATAAATAATAAATCTCAATTTTATTTGTATTCATTATAATTTTAAATATTCGTTTAAATTATTTAGTAGTTTATTATTATTGAATTATAAATTACAAAATAAATTTTGATTAAGTCAAATATAGTTTAAATAATTTATTTTTAATAACAAAAATATAAACTTATAAAAAAAGCAAAATATAAAAAAAATTATTATTTAGTAATATATTTTACTTTAATTTGAATAAATTTAGATTTTGCAAATACTTTTTAAATAATAACTATTTTATTAATAATAGTTTATTAATTTATTTTTTGATCATATTTATAATATCTAGCAATATAATTATTTATATTAAATTTAAATGAATTATAATTATGAAGATTATTATAAATAAATATTATATTTACATTTGAAAAAAATTTAAAAATTATTATATTTTAAAAGGATATAATCTTCAAAAATTATAAAAAAGAATAAAAATAAATTTTTTTCTTTATCATTGTTTAAATAAAACTTATAAACCACTAAATGACTAAACACTTAAACATCTAAACTTCTAAACACAAAAGCCCCTAAATACTTAAACCTTTAAACGCGTAAACCTTAAATATAATTTAAATAATTTATTAAAATATTAATAACAAAATAAATCATGAGTGATACAAATATAATTTAAATAATTTATTTTTCATCAAAAAAATATATAAGCTTATAAAAAGAAGCAAAAACTAAGAAACAAAAATTTTTATTTAGTAATAAATTTTACTTGGATTTTGAATAATTTTAGGTTTTACAATTATATTTTAATTTATATCCATCATAATAATAATAATAATATATTAATTTATTTTTTGATAATTGATATCATATCTATCAATAAAATTATTTATATTTAGTTTATATTATATATAATTATAATGATTATTATTACTAAATATTGTATTGATATTTTTAAAAAATTTTAAAATTTTTATATTGTCAAATGTTATAACCTTAGAAAATGTGAAAAAATATCAAACAAAATTTTTTTATTATTTCATTGTTTAAACAAAACCAATAAACAACTAAATGCCTAAAAAGATAAATTGCTAAATTTTTAAACGACAAAACCTCTAAATACTTAAAAATATTAATCTTGTATACATTAATAATAATTAATAAATCTCATTTTAATTTTTATTCAGTATAATTTTATATTTTTATTTTAATTATTTATCAATTTATTTTTATTGAAATATTAATTACAAAATAAATTATTAGTGAGACAGATATAATTTAAATTAAACTAGTATACACTAAATAATAAAGAATAAATCTTATTTTTTTTCATTATAATTTTAAATATTCATTTTAATTATTTATTTGTTTATTTTTATATAAATATTAATTAAAAAATAAATTATGAGTTAGACAAATATAATTTATATAAATTATTTTTCATCAAAAAAATATAGATAAACTTATTAAAAGAAAAAAAAATTTTAAAACAAAAAATTATTATATAGTAATATAATTTGCTTTGCTTCTGAATCATTATAGGTTTTGTAATTAAATTTTAATTGATATCTATCTTATTAATAATTGATTATTAATTTATTTTTTGATCAATATAAGAATATTTATCAATAATATTGTTTATATTGAATTTAGATGATATATAAATATAATGATTATTATAACTAAATATTGAATTCACATTTGAAAAAAATTTAAAAATTTTTATATTTTCAAAGGTTATAACCTTTGAAAATATCAAAAAATAATAAAAATCCTTTTTTTTATTTTTTTCTTAAATAAATCCTATAATCCACTAAATGCATACACAGTTAAATCAGTAAACTCCTAAAGCCCGTAATGCCTAAATAATTAAACCATTAAACCACTATATACTACTTAATAATTAAGAAATCTAATTTTTATTTCAATTTATTATAATTTTGAATATTCATTTTAATTATTTATGAGTTTATTTTTATATAAATTTTTATTACAAAATAAATTATGAGTGCAACAAATATTATTTAAATAATTTATTTTTAATAAAAAAAAATATAAACGCTTATAAAAGAAGTAAAAATTTAAAAATAAAAAATTATTATCCAATAATAATTTTTTGTTTAATTTTGAATCAATTTGGGTCTTGTAAATATTTTTTTATTAATATCTATCTTATTATTAATAGGTTATTAATTTAATTTTTAATCATTATTATAATATCTATCAATAAAAATTAGATTTATTAATTATTAAGTAGTCTATAGAAGTTTAATGGTTTATGTATTTAGGAATTAAGAGGTTTAGAAGTTACTGATTTAACTATGTATTCATTTAGTGGTTTATAGTTTTTATTTAAAAAAAATAAAAAAAATATTATTATTATTTTTTGATATTTTCAAAGGTTATAACCTTTGAAAATATAATAATTATTAATTTTTTTTCAAAAAGTGAATAGATATTTATTTATAATAAACATACTAATTATATATCATATAAATTCAATATAAACAATTCTATTGATAGATATTCTAATAATTATCAAAAAATAAATTAAAAATTTATTATGAATAACATTGATATTACTTAAAATATAATATCAAAACCTAAAATGATTCAAAAGCAAAGCAAAATATATTACATAATAATAATTTGATTTTAAATTTTTTTTCTTTTTATAAGCTTATCTATTTTTTGATGAAAAATAATTTTTATAAATTATATTTTTAACTCATAATTTATTTTATAATTAATATATATATATATAAATAAAAAACTAAAGAATCAAAATAAATTTTTTAAATTATAATGAAAACAAATAAAAATGAGATTCATTATTTATTATTTAGGGTATACCGGTTTAAATGATTAACTAAATAGTGTTATCGGGATTTTGTAGTTTAGTGATTAATGTGTTTATGCATTAGTGGTTTATAGGTTTTATTTAAACAATAAAATAAGAAAAATATTTTTTTTTATTTTTTCACATGTTAAAAGGTTATAATCTTTGAAAATATAATAATTTTAAAATATTTTTCAAAAGTGAATATATTATTTAGTTATAATAATTATTAAATATATATATCATATAAATTCAATATAAACATTTTATTGATAAATATTATAATAATGATAATAAAATAATTTAATAATCTATTTTTAATAAGTTAGATATCAATTAAAATATAATTACAAAACCTAAAATGATTGAGAAACAAAGCAAAATATATTACTATATAATAATTTTTTGTTTTTGTTTTTTCTTCTTTTAATTAGTTTATCCATATTTTTTTGTTGAAAAATTATTTATATAAATTATATTTGTATAATTTATACTTTATTTTGTAATTAATATTTATATAAAAATAAACAAATAATTAATTAAAATGAATATTTAAAATTATAATGAAAAAAAAATGAGATTTATTATTTATTATTTAGAGTATACCAGTTTAATTTAATTTATATCTGTCTCACGAATAATTATTTTTGTAATTAATATTTCTATAAAAATAAACAGATAAATAATTAAAATAAAAATTTAAAATTATACTTAATAAAAATTAAATTGAGATTTATGATTTATTATAAATGTATACGAATTTAATGGTTTATGTATTTAAAGGTTTTGTTATTTAGGAGTTTAGCAATTTATGTTTTTTGGCATTAAGTGGTTTATATGTTTTATTTAAAAAATAAAATAAAAAAAAGTTATTTTTGTTATTTTTTGATATTTTCAAAGGTTATAACCTTTGAAAATATAATAATTTTAAAAATTTTTTAAAAAGTGAATATAATATTTTGTTATAATAATTATTAAATTTATATATCATATAAATTCAATATAAATATTTTTATTGATAAATATTCTAATAATGATCAAAAAATAAATTAATAATCTATTATTAATAAGTTAGATATCAATTAAAATGTAATTACAAATCCTAAAATGATTCAGAAACAAAGCAAAATATATTACTATATTATATTTTTTTTGTTTTTAATTTTTTTTATTAAGTTTATCTATTTTTTTTGTTTAAAAATAATTTATAAAATTTAATTTGAATAACTTATAATTTATTTGGTAATTAATATTTATATAAAAATTAACAAATAAATAATTAAAATGAATATTTAAAATTATAATGAAAAAAATAAAAATGACATTTATTATTTATTATTTATTATTTACGATATACATGTTTAAAAAATTTATCTATTTAGGGTTTTCGAGATTTAGAAGTTATTGATTTAAGTATTTAGGCATTTAATGATTTATATGTTTTTTTCAAACAATGAAATAACAAAAAATTATTTTTGATATTTTTTCAAATTTCCAAAGGTAATAACATTTAAAAATATAATAATTTTAAAATTTTATAAAAATGTGATTACAATATTTAGTAATAATAAATATTATAACTATATATAATATAAACTAAATATAAACAATTTTATTGATAGATATTATATCAATTATCAAAAATTAATTAATAAACTATTATTAATATGCTTGATATAAATTAAAATATAATTAGAAAACCTAAAATGATTCAAAATCAAAGTAAACTTTCTTACTAAATAATAATTTTTTTTAGTTTTTGCATCATTTTATATGCTTATATGTTTTTGTGATGAAAAATATATTATTTTAATTATATTTCTATCACTCATAATTTATTTTGTAATTAATATTTCTATAAATTATTTAAATTAGATTTAAGGTTTACGAGTTTAAAGGTTTAAGTATTTAGTGGCTTTGAGGTTTAGGAGTTAAATATTTATGTATTTAAGTATTTAATGGTTTATAAGTTTTATTTAAACAATGATATAACAAAAAAATTATTTCAGTTATTTTTTTTCATTTTTTAAGGTTATATACCTTGAAAATATAACAATTTTTAAATTTTTTTATATGTGAATACTATATTTACTTATGATAATATGAATAATTATATATCATGTAAATTTAATATAAATAATTATATTGAAATATATTATATTAATGATGAAAAAATAAATTAAGAAACTATTATTAAAAATGTATGAGATATTATTTTAAATATATTTGCAAAAAGTAAATTTATTCATAATCAAAGTAAAATATATTAAAAAATAATACTTTCTTTGATGTTTTGCTTATTTTTATAAGTTTATATTTTTTGTTATTAAAAGTATATTATTTAAATTATATTTGTCATCCTCATAATTTATTTTTAATTTATAATTCTATAAAAATAAACTAAAAAATAATTAAAATGAATATTTAAAATTATAATGAATACAAATAAAATTGAGATTTATTATTTATTATTCAGGATATACTAGTTTAATGGTTTAAATATTTAGGTGTTTTGGGGTTTAGTGATTTAAGAGTTTAGGACTTTAGTGATTTATAGTTTTTATTTAAAGAATGAAAAAAAAAAAATTTTTTTTGATTTTTTTAACTTTTGAAGGTTATAACCATTGAAAATATAATTATTTTTAATTTTTTTTAAAATGTGAATATAATTTTCAGTAATAATAATATTAATAATTATATATAATGCAAACTAAATATAAATAATTTTATTATTAGGTATTATAATAATGATCAATAAAATATTAATAAACTATTATTAATAAGAATGATATAAATTAAAATATAATTACAAAATCTAAAATGATTCAAAATAAAAATAAAATATATTACTAAATAATAAATTTTTGTTTTTAAAATTTTGCCTCTTTTTATAAGGATATATATATTCTTTGATGAAAAATAAATTATTTAAAAAAGTTCTGTCTCACTAATAATTTATTTTGTAATTAATATTTCTATAAAAATAAACTTATAAATTATTAAAATAAAAATTTAAAATTATACTTAATAAAAATTAAATTGAGATTTATGATTTTTTATTATTGTACACATGTTTAATGGTTTAAGTATTTCGAGGTTTTGACGTTTAGGAGTTTAGCAATTTATGTTTTTAGGTATTTAGTGGTTTATAGGTTTTATTTAAACAATAAAATAACAAAAAAAAATTTGTAATTTTTTTTTCATTTTCATAAGTTATAACCTTTGAAAATATAATAATATTTAAAATTTTTTGGAATGTGAATACAATTTTTAGTTATAATAATATTAATAATTAATATGATATAAATTCAATATAAATAATTTTATTGATAGATAATATAATAATGATCAAAATTTAAATTAATAAACTATTAATAAAAAAATTGATTTTAATTAAAAAATATTTACAAAATCCATATTGATTCAAAATTAAATTAAAATATATTAATGGATAATAATTTTTAATTTTTAAATTTTTACTTCTTTTATAAGCATATATTATTTTTGATTAAAAATAAATTAATTAAAATATATATATCGCACTCATAATTTAATTTGTAATAAATAATTCTATAAAAATAAACTAATAAATAATTAAAATAAATATTTTAAATTATATTAACTATAAATAAAAATTAGATTTATTAATTATTAAGTAGTATATAGCGGTTTAATTGTTTATGTATTTAGGCATTATAAGGTTTAGAAGTTTACTGATTTAACTATGTATGCATTTAGTGGTTTATAGGTTTTATTAAAAAAATATAAAAATAAAAAATTTATTTTTATTATTTTTTGATATTTTCAAAGGTCATAACCTTTCAAAATATAATAATTTTTAATTTTTTTTAAAATGTGAATACAATTTTTAGTTATAATAATCATTATATTTATATATCATATAAATTCAATATAAACAAGTTTATTGATAAATATACTAATATTGATCAAAAAATAAATTAATAATCTATTATTAATAAGATAGCTATCAATTAAAATATAATTACAAAACCTAAAATGATTCTAAAGAAAAGCAAAACATATTACTATATAATAATTTTTTGTTTAGAATTTTTTTTTCTTTTAAAAAGTTTATCAGTAATTTTTTGATGAAGAATAATTTATATAAATTATATTTGTCTAACTCAATTTTTTTTGTAATTAATATTTATATATAAATAACCAAATAAATAATTAAAATGAATATTTAAAATTATAATAAAAAAAGTGATTTATTATTTATTATTTAGGGATACCGGTTTAATTTAAATTAGATCTGTCTCACTAATAATTTATTTTGTAATTAATATTTCTATAAAATAAATTGATAAATAATTAAAATAAAAATTTAAAATTATACTGAATAAAAATAAAAATGAGATTTATTATTTATTATTAATGTATACCAGTTTAATGATTTAAGTATTTAGAGGTTTTGTGGTTAGCAGTTTAGCTATTTATGTTTTTAGGCTTTAGTGGTTTATAGGTTTTATTTAAATAAATAAAATATAAAAAAATTTATATAATTTTTTATCATTTTCATAGGTTATAACATTTGAAAATATAATAATATATAAAATATTTTGAAATTTTAATACAATATTTTGTCATAATAATATTAATAATTATATATCATATAAATTCAATATAAACATTTTTATTGATAGATATTATAATAATTATCAAAAATTAAATTTATAAACTATTAATATTAAAATTGATATTAATTAAAAAATATTTACAAAACCCAATTTGATTCAAAATTAAAGAAACTTATATTACTTGATAATAATTATTAATTTTTAATTTTTAATTTTTAAATTTATACTTCTTTTATAACAGTATATTTTTATTAGATAAATAATATATTATTTAAATTATATTAGTCCCACTCGTAATTTATTTTGTAATAAATATTTATAAATAAATACACTAATAAATAATTAAAATGAATATTTAAAAATATAATAAATAGCAATAAAAATTAGATTTATTAATTATTAAGCAGTATTTAGCGATTTAATGGTTTATGTATTTACGCATTACGGGGTTTAGAAGTTTACTATTTAACTTTATATGCATTTAGTAGGGCTGCTAACGGGACTTGGAGATTGTCCACCCTACCCGAAGCCTTGTCCCGAAAGAATCGGGACTGAAAAAATCCGTTGACTTTGATTTTCCAGTCTCATTCTGTCACATTTTTTTTGGGACGGTTCCGGATCTTAAGCAATATCCATCCCGAGAACCATCTCGTCCTAAAAAACCAATACTAGATTTTGGAATATATATATATATATATAACATGAAGATGCCACCAATTCTACTATTGCCCATCCAATTCCGACGCACCTATTCCATTCCGACAAGTTCCAGGCCACCTCATGACGTTATGGCCATGTTCAATTAGGTCCAGTCCTTGTCAGTCGCACTTCTGCTTGCCTCCACCGTGTCCCAGATGCCACCAGCCTTTTGGTTTGTTTTTCTGATGAGAATTGAGTGATTAATTTTTATTATTATGTGTCTAAGTCAGTTTTGTTGAGTATTGGTTGTGGTGTTGTGGTTGGGCCGTATGAATTGGCTGAATGCATTACAGTAAGTTTTGTAGAGCTTGCTTGTTTGAAATATTTATATGTATTTATGCTTAACATATCATATTAATTAATGGAAATGCAGAAGGCACAATCCAGCGGTAAATGAAAAATACAATAAATTGAAGATAATCACATCTCAAATGATCAAAGTACTTGTAAATCCAATCATCATCCTTTCACGAATCGTTTTATTGTTATGGCAGGTTCTTCAATTCCAATTGTAAAAGAAAGTAAAGGTACATCTGAACGTCAAGCTCATAAAAAGTATAAGTCAACTGTTTGGGAAACTTATGAGATATTAGTTGATTTATAGGGAAATGAAACTTGTAGGGCAGCTTGTATATGGTGTAGTAAAGAAAAATTGGCAAAAAGTGATCAAGGTACTTCGGGTTTATGAAAATACTTGAGAGAGACTTGTACGAAATTTCCACAAAAAAGAATTAATAGAAGCTCACAAAGGTAAAGAAAAGTCATAATCTTTGTTGAGTTTCACTAAAGGTACTAGTTCATAGGATAACAAATTAACTTGTTGGCAATTTGATCAATAACTAGTTAGTGAGGCTTTGGTGAAAATGATCATAAAAGATTAATTGCCTTTTTGTTTTGTTGAGAGGGATGAGTTTAAGGAGTTTTTTGAAGTTAGTGTGCCTCAATTTAATATACCATCTAGGTACTCTATGTTGAGGGATTATTTTTCTTTGTTTGTGAAGGAGAAGAAGAAATTATTTGATAACATATCATCTCATTGTTGTAGAGTTTCATTGACTATCGACACTTGGACTAGCATTCAAAATTTTTCTTATATATGTTTGACTATTAATTTCATTGATTCTCAATAAAATATGCATAAAAGGCTTTTGAACTATTGTGTAATTAAAATTTATTCTGGTGTAAAATTTAGAATTGCTATTGAGTTTTGAATGAATGAATGGGGTTTGAGAAAGTTGATGTGCATTACTATTGACAATGCATCAAATAATGATGTTGTAGTTGAAAATTTGAAAAAAAGGCTTGTCAAGAAAAGTGTTGTACCTTTGAGAGGCGAGCATTTTCATATGAGATGTTGTGCTAATATCATAAACTTTATTGTCAGAGATGGCATTGTAGTAGTTGAGGGTGCTATTCAAAAAATTAGAGGTGTGGTGAAATATGTGAGGAGCAGTCCTAAAAGATTTGATATGTTTAAGTTATTTGTTGAAGAAAAAAACTTGTCATATGGATCTTCATTGCAATTAGATTGTCCTACAAGATGGAATTCAACTTATTTGATGCTACAAACTGATATAAAATATCAAAAAAAATTTGATAAGTTGGAGGACAAAGACAAAAGGTTTTTGAAGGAGTTTGGTTCAAACGTTCCAACTGAGAGAGACTGAACAAACGCCAAAATTTTGGCTCGTTTCTTGAAAACTTTTTATGAGGTAACTTATAAATTTTCTGGCTCATAATATTCTACCTCTATTGTTTATTTTTTTGAGATTATTCAAATTTTTAAAGAAATTGAGATTTGTGAAAATAGTCGAGATACAATGGTGTCTGAAATGGGTATGAACTTGAGGCATAAATTCAACAAATATTGGGGTTCTCTTCAGTCAACAAATATTATGCTTTTTGTAGCAGTAGTGTTGGATCCCTGATATAAGCTCAAATATCTCAAGGTTAAGTACACTTAGTATTATGGAGATGAATTGGCTAAAAATTTGGTGAAAAATGTTATAAATGCTTTAAATGAGATGATGGATGATTATAAAGATTTAAATGAAGATGAATCAAAAGAAGATGATTTTTCTTCTATTGTGTTGAAGAAAAATGATGATTTCTTTGATGATAGTGATAGGAATGTTGATGGTTTTTTTTGTTGAATTGGAGAAAGAACAAGAAGTTGCAGCTTTGGAAGACTAGGATAGGTACTTGGAGGACAAACTTGAAAAAAATAGATTTGATTTTGATCTTCTAAACTGGTGGAAGGTAAATGAGATTAGGTATCCTTCTTTGGCAAATGTAGCAATGGATGTATTTGCTATCCAAGCATCTACTGTGGCCTACGAATCTAAATTTAGCATTGGGGGAGAACTTTAGATAAATTTAGGAGTTCTTTAAGACCTATTACATCTGAAGTTTCATATGTCTATAATATTGGTTGAGACGCTCAAACAAACCTATTGAAATTGAAGAATTAGTTCAAGACCTTGATGATAATGAATCAGCTTAGTATAGAAATCTTGTAAATTTTAATTTAACTTTTACTTATTTTATTCATTCAATTTAATAAAAATATGGTTCAATTAAAATTTTCAGAGGGGTCACAATATCCAAATATTCTTCCAACTATAGTTGGCCAAATAAA
Source organism: Sapria himalayana (assembly GCA_029783825.1). Taxonomy (NCBI): domain Eukaryota; kingdom Viridiplantae; phylum Streptophyta; class Magnoliopsida; order Malpighiales; family Rafflesiaceae; genus Sapria; species Sapria himalayana. Next base: position 59,387 of record JAREIK010018132.1, read on the forward strand.
ATTGGAATAGGTGTGTTAAATTTTATAAGGTAATTTTTTTTATTACTCTTTCATCTTAGAAATTTATGTCTACATCATTAACACCCTTTCATCCTTGGTTGTCCTTCTACAGTGGAGGAAGAAAAGGGAGGAGTTTTAGAAGAGATAATTAATTGGGTGTGGATTTTGGTTGCTGTTCCGGGACGGTCCTTTGGAATGATTATTATCATGGTTGTTATTAGTTGTATTTTTTTTGTTATATTAAGCTTCCTAATTTTAGCAATTACTTAAGTAGTAATTGCTGCTACCAATGTTTGTGGACATCTTTAGCTATTCCTTAATATCTTAAGTAATTATTTAAAAAATGTAGTATTGCTATTATGGTTAGCTTTCACTCGGCTGAACAAAGCCAACTTGTGAAAAAATAAAGAACCAAATTAAGCACACACCTTGGTCCCGTCTATTTAACATTTCTATCCTTTTCTGTTCATCAATGCTTTTGACAAGGTAATGGAACTCGTTTGAGGTATTCAACTTATTTGACAAAACAAAATTGGTCCAATTTGAGTTTGAAAGATACATAAATAAGGAATGATAAATGCTACAACAAACGGTTTCAACATGAACTAACTTGGCCGGTTTGAAGAAAATAAATTGAAAAAAATGTCCGAACTCCTTTCTTTCCCAAAACTATTTTATCATACCCAAAATCCAATATCTCCGTCCAGTCCCGTCCCAATATTTTCAACCTATGGGATGGGTCTGGATCTTAAAAAAAAATTCTCCGGGATGTAGAAAGGGCCTGGAGATTTGTAATCCCCATCCCGTCCCATGAGCACCCCCAACATTGAGTAGTTTATTAATTTTATTTAAAAAATAAAATAACAAAAAATTTATTTTTATTATTTTTTGATATTTTCAAAGGTTATAACCTTTGAAAATATCAAAATTAAAATTTTTTTTCAAATGCGAATACAATATTTAGTTATACTAATCATTATATTTATATATTATATAAATTCAATATAAACAATTTTATTGATAAATATTCTAATAATAATCAAAAAATAAATTAATAATCCATTAATAATAAGATAGATATTAATTAAAATATAATTACAAAACTTAAAATGATTCAGAAGCAAAGAAAAATATATTACTATATAATAATTTTATGTTTTTGAATTTTTTTTTCTTTTAATAAGTTTATCTATATTTTTTTGATGAAAAAAAATTTATATAAATAATATTTGTGTAACTCTTAATTTATTTTGTAATTAATATTTATATATAAATAAACAAATAAATATTTAAAATGAAAATTTAAAATTATTATAAAAAAATGAGATTTATTATTTATTATTTATTATTTAGGGATACCAGTTTAATTTAAATTAGATCCGTCTCACTAATAATTTATTTTGTAATTAATATTTCTATAAAAATAAACTGATAAATAATTAAAATAAAAATTTAAAATTATACTTAATAAATATTAAAATGAGATTTATGAATTATTATGAATGTTTACCAGTTTAATGGTTTAAGTATTTAGTTGTTTTATAGTTTAGGAGTTTAGCGATTTATATTTTTAGGCATTTAGTGGTTTAAGGTTTTATTTAAACAATGAAATAACAAAAAAAATATTTTTGTTTTTTTTTCACATTTTCAAATGTTATAACCTTTGAAAATATAATAATTTTAAATTTTTTTAAAAATGTGAATACAATATTTAGTAATAATAATCAATTTAATTATATATAATATAAGCTAAATATAAATAATTTTATAGATAGATATGATATCAATTATCAAAAATAAAATTAATATGTTATTATTAATATGATAGATATAAATTAAAATATAATTAAAAAACCTAAAATGATTCAAAAACAATTTAAATTTTATTACTAAATAATAATTTTTGTTTTTTTGTTTTTACTTCTTTTTAAAAGCTTGTATATTTTTTTGATGAAAAATAAATTATTTAAATTATATTTGTATCACTCATAATTTATTTTGTAATTAATTTTTCAATATATTATTTAAATTATATTTAAGGTTTACGAGTTTAAGAGTTTAGAGATTTATGTCTTTAGGCATTTAATGGTTTATAAGTTTTATTTAAACAATGATATAAAAAAAATTTATTTTTATTATTTTTTATCATTTTTGAAGGTTATAACCTTTGAAAATATAACAATTTTTAAAATTATTTTATATGTGAATACAATATTTAGTTATGATAATCTTAATAATTATATATCATGTAAATTCAATATAAATAATTATATTGATAGATATTATATTATTGATCAAAAAATAAATTAATAAACTATTATTAATAAGAAAGATGTTATTTAAAATATATGTGCAAAATGTAAATTTATTCAAAATCAAAATAAAATATATTACTAAATAATAATTTATTTGATGTTTTGCTTCTTTTAATAAGGTTATATTTTTTTTATTAAAAGTTAATTATTTAAATTATATTTGTCTCCCTCATAATTTGTTTTTAATTTATAATTCAATAAAAATAAACTAATAAATAATTAAAATGAATTTTTAAAACTATAAAGAATACAAATTAAATAGAGATTTATTATTTTTTATTCAGGATATACTAGTTTAATGGTTTAAGTATTTAGGTATTTTGGAGTTTAGTGATTTAAGTGTTTAAGCCTTTAGTGATTTATCGTTTTTATTTCAAAAATTAAAAAATAAAAAATTTAATTTTTTGATTTTTTTTTTATTTTTGAAGGTTATAACCTTTGAAATTATAATAATTTTTAATTTTATTTAAATGTGAATATAATATTCAGTAATAATAATCTTAATAATTATATATAATGTAAACTCAATATAAATAATTTTATTAATAGATATTATAATAATGATCAATAAAAAATTAATAAACTATTATTAATAAGAATTATATAAATTAAAATATAATTGCAAAATCAAAAATGATTCAAAATAAAAATAAAATATATTACTAAATAATAAAATTTTGTTTTTAAAATTTTGCCTTTTTTATAAGGATATATATTTTTTTTGATGAAAAATAAATTATTTAAATTAGATCTGTCGCACTAATAATTTATTTTGTAATTAATATTGTTATAAAAATAAAGTGAAAAAATAATTAATATAAAAATTTTAAATTATACTTAATAAAAATTAAATTGAGATTGATGATTTTTTATTAATGTACACCTGTTTAATGGTTTTAGTATTTAGAGGTTTTGTCATTTAGGAATTTAGCAATTTATGTTTTTAGGCATTTAGTGGATTATTGGTTTTATTTAAATAATAAAATAACAAAAAAAATTATAATTTTTTCTCATTTTCATAGGTTATAACCATTGTAAATATAATAATATTTAAAATTTTTTGAAATGTGAAAACAATATTTAGTTATAATAATATTAATAATTATATATCATATAAATTCAATATAAACAATTTTATTGATAGATAATATAATAATGATCAAATTTAAGTTAATAAACTATTAATAAAAAGATTAATATTAATTAAAAAATATTTACAAACCCCAAATTGATTCAAAATTAAAGTAAAGTATATTAGTGGATAATAATTTTTAATTTTTAAATTTTTACTTCTTTTATAAGCATATATTTTTTTTTAAAAAAAATAAATTAATTAAAATATATATGTCGCTCTCATAATTTAATTTGTAATAAATAATTCTATAAAAATAAACTAATAAATAAATAAAATGAATATTTAAAATTATAATAAATAAAAATAAAAATTTGATTTATTAATTATTAAGTAGTATATAGTAGTTTAATGGTTTATTTATTTAGGCATTATGATGTTTAAACATATCCTGATTTTACTGTGTATTCATTTTGTGATATATAGGTTTTATTAAAAAAATAAAATAATTAAAAATTTATTTTTATTATTTTTTTATTTTTTCAAAGGTTATAACCTTTGAAAATATAATAATATTTAAATTTTTTTTAAATGTGAATACAATATTTAGTTATAATAATCATTATATTTATATATCATATAAATTCAATATAAACAATTTTATTGATAAATATTCTAATAATGATCAAAAAATAAATTAATAACCTATTATTAATACCATATATATCAATTAAAATATAATTACAAAACCTAAAATGATTCAGAAGAAAAGCAAAATATATTACTATATAATAATTTTTGTTTTGAAAATTATTTTTCATTTAAAATGTTTATCAATAATTTTTTGATGAAAAATAATTTATATAAATTATATTTGTCTAACTTAATTTATTTTGTAATTAATAATTATATATAAATAAACAAATAAATAATTAAAATGAATATTTAAAATTATAATGAAAAAAAATGAGATTTATTATTTATTATTTAGGGATACAGGTTTAATTTTAATTAGATCTGTATCACTAATAATTTATATTGTAATTAATATTTTTATAAAATAAATTGATAAATAATTAAAATAAAAATTTAAAATTATACTGAATAAAAATTAAAATTAGATTTATGATTTATTATTAATGTATACCAGTTTAATGATTTAAGTATTTAGAGGTTTTGTCGTTTAGAGTTTAGCGATTTATGTTTTTAGGCTTTTAGTGGTTTATTGGTTTTATTTAAAAAAATAAAATAACTAAAAAAATTTCTATAATTTTTTATCATTTTTATAGGTTATAACATTTGAAAATATAATAATATTTAAAATTTTTTAAAATTTTAATACAATATTTTGTTATAATAATATTAATAATTATATATCATATAAATTTAATATAAATAATTTTATTGATAGATATTATAATAATGATCAAAATTTAAATTTATAAACTATTAATATTAAGATAGATATTAATTAAAAAATATTTACAAGACCCAAATTGATTCAAAATTATAGTAACTTATATTACATGATAATAATTTTTATATTTTTACTTCTTTTATAAGCTTATATTTTTATTAGATAAATAATATATTATTTAAATTATATTTCTCCCACTCATAATTTATTTTGTAATATATATTTCTAAATAAATACACTAATAAATAATTAAAATGAATATTTAAAAATATAATAAATAGCAATAAAAAATAGATTTATTAATTATTAAGTAGTATTTAGCAGTTTAATGGTTTATGTATATAGGCATTATGGTATTTAGGAGTTTACTGATTTAACTTTATATGCATTTAGTAGGGCTGCTCACGGGACTCTGAGATTCCAGACCCAACTCGAAGTCTTGTCCCGAAAGAATCGGGACTGAGAAAAATCTATTGACTTTGACTTTTCTCGGCCCATTTTGTCACGTATTTTTTCTTTAGGGATGGTTTCGGATCTTAAGCAATATCCATCCCGAGAACCATCCCGACCTAAAAAATCAATACTAAAAATATGAATATATATATATATATATATATATATATATACCATGAAGATTCCACCAAATATCTACTGACCATCCAATTCCGATGCACCTATTGCTGTTCCGACGAGTTCTAGGCCACCTCATGCCATTCCAGCCATGTTCAGTTAGGTTCAGCCCTTGTCCGTCACACTTCTGGTTGCCTCCACCGTGTCTCAGAAGCCAGCAGCCTTTTGGTTTGTTTATCTGGCGAGAATTGAGTGATTAATTATTATTATTATTATGTGTCTTAGTCAGTTTTGTTGAGTATTGGTTGTGGTGTTGTGGTTGGGCCGAATGAGTGAGTTGAATGTGTTAGAGTCAGTTTTGTAGAGCTTGCTTGTTTGAAATATTTATATGTATTTATGCTTAACATATCATATTAATTAATGGCAATGAAGATGGCACAATCCAGTGGTAAACAAAAAATACAATAAATTGAAGATGATCACATCTCAAATGATCAAAGTACTGGTAAATCCAATCATCATCTTTTCATGAACCCTGCTATTGTTATGGTAGGTTCTTTAATTTCAATTGTAAAAGAAAGTCAAGGTACATCTGAACCTCTAGCTCATAAAAAGTATAAGTCTGCTATTTGGGAAACATATGAGATATTAATTGATTCAAAGGGAAATGAAACTAGAAGGGCAGCTTGTATATGGTGTAGGAAAGAATATTTGGAATAATGTGATCAAGGTACTTTGGGTTTATAAAAATACTTGATAGGAAATTTCAACATAAAAAAGACTTAATAGAAGCTCACAAAGGTAAAGACAAGTCACAATCTTTGTTGAGTTTCACTAAATGTACTAGTTCAGAAGATAACAAATTAACTTGTTTGTAATTTGATCAACAACTAGTTAGGAAGGCTTTGGTGAAAATGATCATAAAAGATGAATTGCCTTTTTGTTTTGTTGAGAGGGATGAGTTTAAAGAGTTTTGTGAAGTTAGTGTGCCTCAATTTAAAACTCCATCTAGGCACCCCACACTAAGGGATTGTTTTTCTTTGTTTGTGAAGGAAAAGAAAAAATTATTTGATAGCATACCATCTCATTGTTATAAAGTTTCATTGACTACCGACACTTGGACTAGCATTCAAAATTTGTCTTATATATGTTTGATTGTTCATTCAATTGATTTTCAATGGAATATGCATAAAAGGCTATTGAACTTTTGTGTAATTAAAAGTCATGTTGAAGTTATTATTAGAAATGCTATTGAGTTTTGCATGAATTAATGGGGTTTGAGAAAGTTGATGTTTATTACTATTGACAATGGATCAAATAATGATGTTGCAGTTGAACAATTGAAAAAAAGGCTTTTGAAGAAAAGTGTTGTACCTTTGAGAAGCAAGCATTTTCATATGAGATGTTGTGCTCATATCCTAAACTTAATTGTCAGAGATGGCATTGCAGTAGTTTAGGGTGCTATTCAAAAAATTAGAGGTGTGGTGAAATATGTGAGGAGCAGTCCTAAAAGATTAGATATATTTAAGTTATGTGTGGAAGAAGCAAACTTGACATATGGATCTTCATTGCAATTAGATTGTCCTACAAGATGGAATTCAACTTATTTGATGCTACAAAATGATATAAAATATCAAAAAGAATTTGATAAGTTGTAGGACAAAGACAACAGATTTTTAAAGAAGTTTGGTTCAAACATTCCAACTGAGAGAGACTGAACAAACGCCAAAATTTTGGCTCGTTTCTTGAAAACTTTTTATGAGGTAACTTGTAAATTTTCTGGCTCATAATATTTTTCCTCTAGTGTTTATTTTCCTTAGATTATTTTAATTTTTTAAAAAAATTGTGCTCTATGAAAATAGTAGAGATACAATGGTGTCTGAAATGGGTATGAATATGAGGCATAAATTCAACAAATATTGGGGTTCTCTCAGTCAACAAATATTATGCTTTTGGTAGCAGTAGTGCTGGATCCAAGATATAAGCTCAAATATCTCAAGGTTAAGTACACTTAGCATTATGGAGAGGAATTGGCTAAAAATTTGGTGAAAAAGGTTATAAATGCCTTAAATGAGATGATATATGATTATAATGATTTAAATGAAGATGAATCAAAAGTTGATAATTTCTCTTCTACTGTGTTGAAGAAAAATGTTGATTTCTTTGATGGTAGTGATACTTATGTTGATGATTTTTTTTGTTGAATTGGAGAAAGAACAAGAAGTTGCAGCTTTGGAAGTGTTGGATAGGTACTTGGAGGACAAACTTGAAAAAAATAGAATTGATTTTGATCTTATAAACTAGTGGAAGGTAAAAGAGGTTAGTTATCCTTCTTTGGCAAATGTAGCAAGGGATGTATTTTCTATCCAAGCATCTACTGTTTCCTACGAATCTACATATAGCAATTGTGGGAGAACTTTAGATAAATTTAGGAGTTCTTTAACACCTATTATAGCTGAAGTTCTCATATGTCTACAAGATTCGTTGAGAAGCTCAAACAAACCTATTTATATTGAAGAATTAGTTCAAGACCTTGATGATAATGAATCAGGTCAGTATACAAATCTTGTAAGTTTTAATTTAACTTTTACTTCTTTTATTCATTCAATTTAATAAAAATATCGTTCAATTCCAATTTTCAGAGAGGTCACAAGATCCAAATATTTTTACAACTATAGTTCACCAACTAAATTTGGAATGGATGTATTAAATTTTATCAGGTAATATTTTGTTTTTTTATTACTTTATCATCTTAGAAATTTATGTCTACATGATTAACACGTTTTCATCTTTGGTTGTCCTTCTATAGTGGAGGAAGAAAAGGGAGGAGTTGTAGAAGAGATAATTAATTGGGTTTGGATTTTCGTTGCAGTTCCGGGACGGACCTTTGAAATGATAATTATCATAGTTGTTATTAGTTGTATTTTTTTTTGTTATATTAAGCTGCCTAATTTTAGCAATTACATAAGTAGTAATTGCTGCTACCAATGTTTGTGGTCATCTTTAGATATTCTTTAATATTTTAAGTAATTGTTTAAAAATTGTAGTATTGCTATTATGGTTAACTTTCACTCGACTGAACAAAGCCAACTTGTGAAAAAATAACGAACCAAATTAAGCACACAACTCAGTCACGTTTTATTTAATATTTAATCTTACTAATTATATATCATATAAATTCAATATGAACAATTTAATGATAGATATTATAATAATGATCAAAAATTAAATTAATAATCTATTATTAATAAGATTGATATTAATTAAAAAATATTTACAAAACCCAAATTGATTCAAAATTAAAGTAAAAAATATTACTGGATAATAATTTTATTTTTAAAATTTTACTTCTTTTATAAGCGTATATGTTTTTTTGATTAAAAATAAATTATTTAAATTATATCTGTCGCACTCATAATTTATTTTGTAATAAATATTTCTATAAAATAAACTTATAAATAATTAAAATGAATATTTAAAAAAATAATAAATTGAAATAAACATTAGATTTCTTAATTATTAAGTAGTATATAGCAGTTTAATGGTTTATGTATTTAGGCATTATGGGACTTAGGAGTTTACTGATTTTACTGTGTATGCATTTAGTGGTTTATAGGTTTTATTTAAAAATTAAAATAACAAAATATTTATTTTTATTATTTTTTGATATTTCAAAGGTTATAACATTTGAAAATATAATAATTTTTAAATTTTTTTCAAATGTGAATTCAATATTTAGTTATAATAACCATTATATTCATATATCATATAAATTCAATATAAACAATTACATTGATAAATATTCTAATAATGATCAAAAAATAAATTAATAATCTATTATTAATAAGATAGATATCAATTAAAATATAATAAAAAAACCTAAAATGATTCACAAGAAATCAAAATATATTACTATATAATAATTTGTTGTTTTGAAATTTTTTTTCTTTCAAAAAGTTTATCCATATTTTTTTGATGAAAATTAATTTATATAAATTATAATTGTCTAACTTATAATTTATTTTTAATTAATATTTATATAAAAATAAACAAATAAATAATTAAAATGAATATTTAAAATTATAATGAAAAAGATAATATTGAGATTTATTCTTTATTATTTTGGGTATACCAGTCTAATTTAAATTAGAATGACACTCTAATAATTTATTTTGTAATTAATATTTCTATAAAAATAAACTGATAAATAAATAAAATAAAAATTTAAAATTATACTGAATAAAAATTAAAATGAGATTTATGAATTATTATTAATGTATACCAGTTTAATATTTTAAGTATTTAAAAGTTTTTTCATGAATGACTTTAGCGATTTATATTTTTAGTCATTTAGTAGTTTATAGGTTTTATTTAAACAATGAAAGAACGAAAAAATTATTTTTGAAATTTTTTCACATTTTCAAAGGTTATAACCTTTTAAAATGTGATAATTTTAATATTTTTTAAAACTAGGAATACAATATTTAGTAATAATAATCATTATAATTATATATAATATAAACTAAATATAAACATTTATATTAATAGATATGATATCAATTATCAAATATTAAATTAATATGTTATTATTAATATGATTGATATAAATTAAAATATAATTGAAAAACCTAAAAATATTCAAAATCCAAGTAAAATTTATTATTAAATAATAATTTTTTTAGTTTTTGCTTCTTTTTATAAGCTTATATTTTTTTGATTAAAAATAAATTATTTAAATTAAATTATATCACTCATAATTTATTTTGTAATTAATATTTTAATAAATTATTAAAATTATATTTAAGGTTTACTAGTTTAAAGTTTTAACTATTTAGGGGCTTTTGTGTTTAGTAGTTTAGAGGTTTAAGTGTTTAGGCATTTAGTGGTTTATAAGTTTTATTTAAACAATAATATAACAAAAAATTTATTTTTATTATTTTTTTAATTTTTGAAGGTTATAACCTTTGAAAATATAATAATTTCTAAATTTTTTTCAAATATAAATATAATATTTAGTTATGATAATATTTATAATTATAAGTCATTTAAATTCAATATAAATAATTACATTGCTAGATATTATAATTATGATCAAAAAAAATTTAATAAACTATTATTAATAATATTGATATTATTTAAAATATATTTGCAAAATCTAAATTTATTCAAAATCAAAGTAAAATATATTACTTAATAATACTTTTTTTAATGTTTTGGTTTTTTTATAACTTTATATTTTTGTTATTATAAATAAGTTATTTAAATTAATTTGTCTTACTCATAATTTATTTTGTAATTTATAATTCTATAATCATAAACTAATAAATAATTAAAATAATTATTTAAATTTATAATGAATACAAATAAAATTTAGATTTATTATTTATTCTTCAGGATATACCTGTTTAATGGATTAAGTATTTAGGTGATTTTTGGTTCACGAGTTTAGTGATTTAAGTGTATAGACCTTTAGTGATTTATACTTATTATCTAAAGAATTAAAAAACAAAAAATTTAATTTTTTGAATTTTTTTTAATTTTTGAAGGTTGTAACCTTTGTAAATATAATAATTTTAAATTTTTTAAATGTGAATATAATATTTAGTTATAATAATTTTATTAATTATATATAATGTAAACTAAATATAAATAATTTTATTAATAGATATTATAATAATGATCAATAAATAAATTAATAAACTAGTATTAATAAGAATGATATAAATTAAAATATAATTGTAGAATCTAAAATGATTCAAAATCAAAATAAGATATATTACTAAATAATAATTTTTTATTTTACAAATTTTGCCTCATTTTATAAGCATATATATTTTTTTGATGAAAAATAAATTATTTATATTATATGTGTCTCACTAATAATTTATTTTGTAATTAATATTTCTATAAAAAAAATTGATAAATAATTAAAATGAATATTTAAAATTATAATGAATACTAATAAAAAAGTGATATATGATTTATTATTTAGGGTATACCTATTTAATGGTTTATGTTTTTTGTGGTTTTGGGGTTAAGGAGTTTATTGATTTATATGTTTGCACATTTAGGTGTTTATATGTTTTATTTAATCAATTAAATAACAAAAAATTTATTTTTATGAATTTTCGTGATTTTCAAAGGTTATAACCTTTGAATACAATACTTAGTAATAATAATCTTAATAATTATATTTGATGTAAATTTAATATAAAAAATTTTATTAATATATATTATTATAATGATAAAAAAAATAAATAAACTATTATTAATAAGATAGATATTAATTAACATATATTTGCAGAACCCAAAATAATTCAAAATCAATGTAAATTATATTACTAAATAAAATTTTAAAATTTTGAAATTTAGTTTATTTTTATAAGCTTTTTTTGTCATAAAAAAGAATATATTTAAATTATATGTCTCACTCATTATTTATTTTATAATTAATATTTTTATAAAAATAAACTAAAAAATAATTAAAATAAATATTAAAAATTATAATGATTACAAATAAAAATGAAATTGATTATTTATTATTTAGGTTATGTAGGTTTAATGGTTTAAGTATTTAGGGGGTTTTTTGGTTAAGGAATCTAGATATTTAAATGATTAGGCATTTAGTGGTCTATATGTTTTATATAAATAATAAAATAATAAAAAAATTATTTTTGTGATTTTTTATCATTTTGAAGGTTATAACCTTTGAAAATATAATAATTTTTAAATTTTTTTCAAATATAAATATTATATTTAGATTATAATAATTTTAATATTATAAGACATTTAAATTCAATTTAAGTAATTTTATTGATATATATTATAATAATGATCAAAATATAAATTAATAAACTATTATTAATAAGATTGATAGCAATTAAAATATAAATGCAAAACCTATAATGATTAAAAATCTAAGTAAAATATATTAATAAATGATATTTTTTGTTTTTAAATTTTTACTTCTTTTTATAATCTTATATTTATTTTTGATTAAAAATAAATTATTAAAATTATATTTGTCTCACTCTTTATTTAATATGCAATTAATATTTCTATAAAAAATAAACTAATAAATAATTAAAATGAATATTTAAAATTATTATGAATACAAATTAAAATGAGATTTATGATTTATTATAAATGGTATACCAGTTTAATGGATTGTTAATTTAGAGGTTTTGTCATTTAGGAGTTTAGCAATTTATGTTTTTAGGCATTTAGTGGTTTATAGTTTTTTTTATATAATAAAAAAAAAAATTTTTTTTGGTTTTATATGATTTTCAAAGGTTATAACCTTTGAAAATAAATAATTTTTAAAATTATTTGAAATGTGAATACCATGTATAATTATATTAATCTTACTAATTATATATCATATAAATTAATATAAACAATTTTAATGATGGATAGTATAATAATGATCAAAAATTAAATTAATAACTATTATTAATAATATAAATATTAATTAAAATATATTTACATAACACAAAATGATTCAAAATCAAATCAAAATATATTACTAAATAATAATATTAAATTTTCATATATATTCCTTCTTTTATAAGCTTATATTTTTTATTGATTACAAATAAATTATTTAAATAATATTTGACTCACTCAATATTTTTTTTGGAATTAATTTTTATAAATAAATAAACTATAAATAATTAAAATGAATATTTAAAATTATAATAAATAGAAATAAAAATTAGATTTATTATTTATTAAGTAGTATATAGCTATTAAAAGGTTTATGTATTTAGGGGTTTTGGGGTCTATGAGCTTACTAATTTAAGTAAGTAAGCATTTAATGATATATAGGTTTTATTTTAAAAATGTAATAACAAAAAATTTATTTTTATTATTTTTTCTCAATTTTTAAGGTTATAACCTTTGAAAAAATAATAATTTTTAAATTTATTTTTAAAAGTGAATACAATATATATTTATAAAAACCATAATAATTATATATCATATAAATTCAATATAAACAATTTTATTGATAGATATTCTAATAATTATCAAAAGAAAAATTAAAAATCTATTATGAATAAGATTGATATTACTTAAAATATAATATCAAAACCTAAAATGATTCAAAAGCAAAACAAAATATATCACTAAATAATTATTATTTGTTTTTAAATTTTTATGATTTTTATAAGCTTATCTATTTTTTAATAAAAAATAATTTTTTAAATTATATTCGTAACTCATAATTTATTTTATAATTAATACATATATACAAATAACAAACTAAAAATTAAAATGATTTTTTTTAAATTTTAATGAAAATAAATAAAATTGAGATTTATTAATTATTATTTAGGATATACCAGTTTAAAGGATTATCTATATAGGGGTAACGTGATTTTGTAGTTTTGTAATTTAAGTGTTTAGGCATTTAGTGCTGTATAGGTTTTATTTAAACAATGAAATAACAAAAAAAATGTATTTTTTTTATTTTTTCACATGTTCAAAGGTTATAATCTTTGAAAATATAAAAATTTTAAAACTTTTTTCAAATTTAAATACAATATTTAGTTATAATAATTATTAAATTTATATATCAGATAAATTCAATATAAACATTTTTATTGATAAATATTCTAATAATGATCAAAAGATAAATTAATAATCTATTATTAATAAGATATATATCATTTAAAATATAATTACAAATATTAAAATGATTTAGAAGCTAAGCAAAATATATTACTATATAATATTTTTTTGTTTTGAAAATTGTTTTTAAAAATTTATCTATTTTTTTTGATGATAAATAATTTATATAAATTATATTTGTTTAATTCATTATTTATTTTGTAATTAATATTTATATAAAAAAATACAAATACATACTTAAAATGATTATTTAAAATTATAATGAAGAAAAATGAGTTTTATTATTTATTATTTAGGGTATACTGGTTTAATTTAAATTAGATCTATCTAACTAATAATTTATTTTGTAATTAAAATTTCTATATAAATAAATTGATAAATAATTAAAATAAAAATATAAAATTAAACTGAATAAAAATTAAAATGAAATTTATAATTTATTATTAATGTATATCAGTTTAATTGTTTAAATATTTAGATGTTTTGTCATTTAGGAGCTTAGCGATTTATGTTTTTAGGCATTTAGAGGTTTATAGGCTTTATTTAAACAATAAAATGACAAAAAAAATTGTAATTTTTTCTAATTTTCATAGGTCATAACCTTTGAAAATATAATAATATTTTACATTTTTTGAAATGTGAATATAATATTTAGTTATAATAATATTAATAATTATATATCATATAAAATATAATATAAACAATTTTATTGATAGATATTATAATAATGATCAAAAATTAAATTAATAATCTATTAATAATAAGATAGATATTAATTAAAAAATATTTAAAAGACCCAAATTGATTCAAAATTAAAGTAAAATATATTACTTATTAATAATTTTTAATTTTTAAATTTTTACTTATTTTATAAGCATAAATACTTTTATTGATTAAAAATAAATTATTTAAATTATATTTCTCGCACTCATAATTTATTTTGTAAAAAATATTTCTATAGATATAAACTAAAATTAATTAAAATCAATATTTAAAATTATAATAAATAGAAATAAAAATTAGATTTATTAATTATTAAGTAGTATATAGTGGTTTAATGGTTTATGTATTTATGAATTACGAGGTTTAAGAGTTTACTGATTTAACTGTGTATGGATTTAGTGGGTATAGGTTTTATTTAAAAAATAAATAAACAAAAAATTTATTTTTATTATTTTTTGATATTTTCTAATGTTATAACCTTTGAAAATATAATAATTTTTAAATTTTTTTCAAAAGTGAATTCAATATTTAGTTATAATAATCATTATATTTATATTTCATATAAATTCAATATAAATAATTTTATTGACAAATATTCTAATAATGATCAGAAAATAAATTAATAATCTATTATTAATAAGATAAATATCAATTAAAATATAATTACAAAACCTAAAATGATTCATAAGGAAAGAAAAATATATTACTATATAATAAATTTTTGTTTTGAAATTTTTTCTTCTTTTTTTACGTTTATCTATATTTTTTGATGAAAAATAATTTATATAAATTATATTTGTCTGACCCAGAATTTATATTGTATTAATATTTAATAAAAATAAACGAATAAATAAATAAAATGAATATTTTAAAGTATAATAAAAAAAATAATATTGAGTTTTTTTATTTATTATTTAGGGTTTAGCAATTTAAAAGGATTAACTATTTAGGGTTTTAGAGATTTCTGAGTTTTTGACTTAAGTATTTAGGCATTTAGTAGTTTATAGGATTTATTTAAACAATGAAATAACAAAAAAATTATATTTGATATTTTCTCACATTTTCAAAGTTTATAACCTTTGAAAATATAATAATTTTAAATATTTTTAAAAATGTGAATACTATATTTAGTAATAAGAATCATTATAATTATATATAATATAAACTAAATATAAAAAATTTTATTGATAGATATGATATCAATTATCAAAAAATAAATTAATATGTTATTATTAATATGATAGATATAAATTAAATTATAATTGCAAAACATTAAATTATTCAAAATCAAATTAATATTTATTACCAAAAAATAATTTTTGTTTTTTAGTTTTTGCTTCTTTTTATAAGCTTATATTTTTTTTGATTAAAATAAATTATTTAAATTATATTTAAGGTATACGAGTTTAAAGTTTTAAGTGCTTAGGGGCTTTTGTGTTTAAGAGTTTATAGATTTAAGTGTTTAGGCATTTAGTGGTCTATAAGTTTTATTTAAACAATGATATAACAAAAAATTTATTTTTATTTTTATTTTCTAATTTTTTAAGCTTATAACCTTAGAAAATATAAAAATTTCTAAATTTTTTTCAAATGTAAATATAATATTTAGTTATAATAATCTTTGTAAATACAAGTCATTTAAATTCAATATAAATAATCACATTGCTAGATATTATAATAATGACCAATAAATAAATTAATAAACTTTTATTAATAAGATAGATATTATTTAAACTATATTTGCAAAATCTAAATTTATGTAAAATCAAAGTATATATTACTAAATAATAATTTTTTTAAAGATTTTACTTTTTTTATAACTTTATTTTTTTGTTATTAAAAATAAATTATTTAAATTATATTTGTCTTCCTCATAATTTATTTTGTAATTTATAATTCTATAAAAATAGACTAATAAATAATTAAAATAAATATTTAAAATTATAATGAATACAAATAAAATTGAGATTTATTATTTATTCTTCAGGATATATAGGTTTAATGGTTTAAGTATTTAGGTGTTTTGGGGTTTAGTCATTTAAGTGTTTATGCCTTTGGTGATTTTCTTTAATTTTTGAAGGTTATAACCTTTGAAAATATAATAATTTTTAATTTTTTTTTAAATGTGAATATAATTTTTAGTTATAATAATCTTAATAATTATATATAATGTGAAAAAAATATAAATAATTTTATTAATAGATATTATAATAAAGATCAATAAATAAATTAATAAACTATTATTAATTAGAATGATATAAATTAAAATATAATTGCAAAATCTAAAATTATTCAAAATTAAATTAAAATAAATTACTAAATAATAATATTTTGTTTTGAAAATTTTACCTCTTATTATAATCATATAATTTTATGATCAAAAATAAATTATTTAAATTATATCTGTCTCACTAATAATTTATTTTGTAATTAATATTTCAATAAAAATAAACTGATAAATAATTAAAATGAATATTTAAAATTATAATGAATACTAATAAAAATGAGATTTATTATTTATTTTTTAGAGTATACTAATTTAAAGGCTTATGTATTTATGGGCTTCTGGGTTTAGGAGTTTAGTCATTAAGAATTTAGGTATTTTATGGTTTATAGATTATTTTAAAAAATCTAATAACAGAAAATTTAATTTTTGTTTTTAAATAATTTTCAAAGGTTATAACCTTTGAAAACTTTATAATTTTTAAATTTTTTTAAAATGTGAAAATATTATTTTGTTATAATAATCTAAATAATTATATATTATGCAAATTCAATATAAATAATTTTTTTATAGATATTATTATTACGATAATAAAATAAATTAATAAACTATTATTAATAAGATAAATATTAAATAAAATGTATTTGTAAAACCTAAATTGATTCAAAATCAAAGTAAAATATATAAATAAGATAGATATAAGATAATCTATTATTAATAAGATAAAATAACAGGTTTAAAATATTATATATTTAGGAGTTTTGTAATTTAAGAATTTAGTGATTTAAGTGTTTAGGCATTTAACAGTTTATAGGTTTTATTTAAAAAAGAAAATAACAAAAAAAAAATTTTGTTATTTGTTATCATTTTTGAAGGATATAACCTTTGAAACTGGAATAATTTTTAAATTTTTTTTAAATGTGAATACTATATTTACTTATGATAATCTTAATAATTATATATCATGTAAATTCAATATACACAATTATATTGATATATATTATAATAATGATCATTCAAAAGATTAATAAACAATTATTAATAAGATAAATATTGTTTAAAATATATTTACAAACCCTAAGATTATTCAAAATCAAAGTGAAATATTAACAAAACCTAAAATATATAAGCTTATATATTTTTAATGAAAAATAAATTATTTAAATTATATTTGTCTAACTATTACTTTACTTTTTAATTTATATTTCTATAAAAATAAACTAATAAATAATTAAAATGTATAATTGAAATTATAATGAATACTAATAAAAATGAGATTTATGATTTATTATTTAGGATAAAACTATTTAATTGTTTAAGTTTTTTGTGGTTTTGGGGTTAATGAGTTTATTGATTTATATGTTTACACATTTAGGTGTTTATAGGTTTTATTTAATCAAAGAAATAACAAAAAAATTATTTTTATGAATTTTTGTGATTTTGAAATGTTATAACCTTTAAAAATATAATAATTTTTTAATATTTTTAAAATATGAATACAATACTTAGTTATAATAATCTTAATTATTATATTTGATTTAAATTAAATATAAAAAATTTTATTAATATATATTATTTTGATGATGAAAAAATAAATTAATAAACTTTTATTAATAAGACAGAAATTAATTAAAATATATTTGCAGAACCCAATTTAATTCAAAATCAAAGTAAATTATATTACTAAAAAAAATTTTAAATTTTTGAAATTTTGTTTATTTTTATACGCTTATATATTTTTTCATAAAAAATAATTTATTTAAATTATATATGTCTCGCTCATTATTTATTTTTTAATTAATATTTCTATTAAAATAAACTAAAAAATAAATAAAATGAATATTTAAAATTATAATGAATACAAATAAAAATAAGATTTATTATTTATTATTTAGGTTATATAGGTTTAATGGTTTAAGTATTTAAGGGGTTTTGGGGTTTAGGAGTCTAGAGATTTAAATGTTTAGGCATTTAGTGGTTTATAAGTTTTATTTAAATAATAAAATAATAAAAAAATTATTTTTGTGATTTTTTATCATTTTTGAAGGTTAACCTTTGAAAATATAATAATTTTTAATTTTTTTTCAAATGTAAATATAACATTTAGTTATAATAATCATAATAATTATAAGACATTTAAATTCAATATAAGTAATTTTATTGTTAGATATTATAAAATTGATCAAATAATAAATTAAAAACCTATTCTTAATAAGTTTGATAGCAATTAAAATATAATTGCAAAACCTATATATAATGATTCAAAATCAAAGTAAAATATATTAATAAATAATAATTTTTTGTTTTCAAATTTTTACTTCTTTTAATAAGCTTATATTTTTTTTTTGATTAAAAATAAATTATTAAAATTATAGTTGTCTTGCTCATTATTTATTCTGTAATTAATAGTTCTATAAAAAATAAACTAATAAATAATTAAAATGAATATTTAAAATTATGATAAATACAAATTAAAATGAGATTTATAATTTATTATATGTGGTATCCTGGTTTAATGCTTTGATTATTTAGGAGTTTTCTCGTTTAATAGTTTATCAATTTATATTTTTAGGTATTTAGTGGTTTATAGGTTTTATTTATATAATAAAAATAAAAATTTTTTTTAGCTTTTTTCTGATTTTAAAAGGTTATACCCTTTGAAAATAAAATAATTTTTAAAATTTTTTGAAATGTGAATATAATGTATAATTATATTAATCTTACTAATTATATATCATATAAATTCAATATAAATAATTTTAATGATAAATATTATAATAATGATCAAAAATTAAATTAATAAACTATTATTAAAAATATAAATATTAATTAAAATATATTTACATAACACAAAATGATTAAAAATCAAATAAAAATATATTACTAACTAATAATATTTAATTTTTCAAAATATTCCTTCTTTATATAAGCTTATATTTTTTTTATTAAAATAAATTATTTAAATAATATTGTCTCACTAGAAATTTATTTTGTAATTAATTTTTCTAAAAAGTTAAACTATAAATAATTAAAATGAATATTTAAAATTATAATAAATAGAAAAAAATGAGATTTATTATTTATTAAGTAGTATATAGATGTTAAAAGGTTTATGTATTTAGAGGTTACGGGATTTATGAGCTTACTTATTTAAGTAAGTAATCATTTAATGATCTATAGGTTTTATTTAAAAAATGAATAACAAAAAATTTATTAGTATTGTTTTTTCTCATTTTTTAAGGTTATAAACTTTGAAAATATAATAATTTTTGAATTATTTTCAAAAGTGAATACAATATTTAGTTATAATAATCATTATATTTATATATCATATAAATTCAATATAAACTATTTTATTGATAAATATTCTAATAATGATCAAAAAATAAATTAATAATCTATTATTAATAAGATAGTTATCAATTATAATATAATTACAATACCTAAAATGATTCAGAAGCAAAGCAAAATATATTACTATATATTAATTTTTTGTTTTGAATTTTTTTTTTCTTTTAAAAAGTTTATCTATATTATTTTGATGAAAAATAATTTATAAAAATTACATTTGTGTGACTTATAATTTATTTTGTATTAATATTTATATAAAAATAAACAAATTATTAATTAAATTTGAATATTTAAAATTAAAATGAAAAAAAATGAGATTTATTCTTTATTATTTAGGAATATCGGTTTAATTTAAATTAGATCTTTCTCACTAATAATTTATTTTGTAATTAATATTTTTAATAAAATAAACTAATAAATAATTAAAATAATAATTAAAATTATATTGAATAATTAAAATAATTTATTTTGTTCCTCTCTCAACTCTAGAATGATTGCTAAAGCTCTAACCAAAATAATAGGAGCTTTTACTTTATCTCTATTATGTCTCAACATATTTGATGTTGAATCACTATTCTATCAAAGTACATATTAGATCCATCTCTACATCTACATGGTGCATACAAAGTATAAAATACAAAGTCGGAAATAAGACTATAAGTTTGAATCTTTCACTCCCGTGTGGCTGGTCTGGACTCCATTCCTTACTGGCCCTACTTGGTGATGATTCAGATATTTCCGGCTCTCCAATTAAGCATCGATTACCCTCTACTCCTGTTGGGAGATGGTTGGGTGGCCCTCTATGCTGCCTGATATGGCTAGTGGGACCCACTCCTAGCTACTCGTGGGTTTACTCCTGACCACTTTGCTCAGTCTCATCAGTTGTCTGAATGTCATCATCCCGGCTTGCTAGTGGCGCCCTATACAAGTTGGTAGCCCATACTTCTGGCTGCTTCTAGGACTTGCTGGCCCCTCTAAATGCTACACCAAAATGGACAAGAATATGTGCACGTGTGTACTATGGTCCGTCGCTATGTGTGTGTAGTGCAACAGTATCAGGGTTTTGGAGTTAAGTAATTTAAGTATTTAGGTATTTTGTGGTTTATAGGCTTTATTTAAATAATTAAATAACAAAAAATTATTGTTATGAGTTTTTCTCATTTTCAAGGTTATGACCATTGAAAATATTATAATTTTTAATTTTTTTTCAAATATTAATACAATATTTAATTATAATAATCATAAAAATTAAATATCATGTAAATTCAATATACATAATTTTATTGATCGATATTGTAATACTGATCATAAAATAGATTAATAAACTATTATTAATAAGATAGAGATTAATTAAAATATATTCGCAAAGCCTAAAACGATTAAAAATCAAAGTAAAATATATGACTAAATAATAATTTTTTATTTTTAAAATTTTGATTCTTTTTATAAGCTCATAAATTTTTTTGATGAAGATAAATTTTTTAAATTATATTTGTCTCATTCATAATTTTATTTTGCAATTAATATTTATATAAAAATAAACTCATAAATAATTAAAATGAATATTGAAATTTTAATGAATACAAATAAAAATGAGATTTATGATTAATTTTTTAGGGTATACCGGTTTAATTGTTTAAGTATTTAGGAGTTTAGTAGTTTAGTGATTTACGTGTTTAGACATTTAGTAGTTTATATGTTTTATTTAAATAATGAAATAACAAAATATTATTTTTCAAAATTTTTATCAATTTTTAAGGTTATAACCTTTATAAATATAATAATTTTTAATTTTTTTTCAAATGTGAATACAATATTTAGTTATAATAAACTTATTAATTATATATCATGTAAATTAAATATAAAAAATTTTATTGATAGATATTTATAAATTAAATATAAATATAAATATAATAATGATCAATAAATAAATTAATAAACTTTTATATATTGATAGATATTTATATATTATTTATAAATACATAAACCTTTAAAGATGGTTTAAATATTTAAGTATTTCTTAGTTTTGGGGTTTTTGGGTTTAGGAGTTTAATGATTTAACCATTTAGGCATTTAGTAGTTTATATGTTTTATATAAACAATAAAATAACAAAAAATTTATTTTTGTGATTTTATCTCATTTTCAAAGATGATAACCTTTAAAAATATAATAATTTCAAAATTATTTTCAAACATAAATATAATATTTAGTTATAATAATCTTTATAATTATAAATCATGTAAATTCAATATAAACAATTTTATTGATAAATATTCTAATAATGATCAAAAAATAAATTAATAATCTATTATTAATAAGATAGATATCAATTAAAATATAATTACAAAACCTAAAATGATTCAGAAGCAAAGCAAAATATATTACTATATAATAATTTTTTGTTTTAAATTTTTTTTTATTTTAAAAAGTTTATCTATTCTTTTTTGATGAAAAATAATTTATATAAATTATTTTTGTCTAGTTCAATTTATTTTGTAATATATATTTATATATAAATATACAAATAAATAATTAAAATGAATATTTAAAATTATAATAAAAAAATGAGATTTATTATTTATTATTTAGGGATACTGTTAAATTAAAATTAGATCTGTCTCACTAATAATTTATTTTGTAATTAATATTTCTATAAAAATAAACTGATAAATAATTAAAATAAAAATTTTAAATTATACTAAATAAAAATTAAAATTAGATCTATGATTTATTATTAATCTATACCTGTTTAATGGAATAAGTATTTAAAGGTTTGTTGATTAGGAGTTTAGCAATTTATGTTTTTAGGCTTTTAGTGGTTAATAGGTTTTATTTAAAAAATAAAATCACAAAAAAATTTCTATAATTTGTTATCATTTTCATAGGTTATAAAATTTGAAAATATAATAATATTTACAATTTTTTGAAATGTGAATACAATATTTAGTTATAATAATATTAATAATTATATATCATATAATTTCAATATAAAGAATTTTTTTGATAGATAATATAATAATGATCAAAAATTAAATTAATAAGCTATTAAAAAAAGATTGATATTAATTAAAAAATATTTACAAAGCCCAAATTGATTCAAAATAAAGTAAAATATATTACTGGATAATAATTTCTAATTTTAAAATTTTTACTTCTTTTATAAGCATATATTTTTTTTATTAAAAATAAATTAATTAAAATATATATGTCGCTCTCATAATTTAATTTGAAATAAATATTTTTATAAAAATAAACTAATAAATAATTAAAATTAATATTTAAAATTATAATAAAAAGAAATAAAAATTAGATTTATTAATTATTAAGTAGTATATAGCAGTTTAATGGTTTATGTATTTAGGCATTACGAGGTTTAGGAGTTTACTGATTTAATTATGTATGTATTTAGTTGTTTATAGGTTTTATTTAAGAAAAAAAATAATAAAAATTTATTTTTATTATTTTTTGATATTTTCAAAGGTTATAACCTTTGAAAATATTATAATTTTTAAATTTTTTTCAAAAGTGAATAAATATTTATTTATAATAATCATAATAATTATATATCTTATAAATTCAACATAAACAATTTTATTCATAGATATTCTAATAATTATCAAATAATAAATTAAAATATATTATGAATAAGATTGATATTACTAAAAATATAATATTAAAACCTAAAATAATTCAAAAGCAAAGCAAAATATATTACTTAATAATACTTATTTGTTTTTAAATTTTATTCTTTTTATAAGCTTATCTATTTTGTGATGAAAAATAATTTTTATAAATTATATGTTTAACTTATAATTTGTTTTATAATTAATATATATATATAAATAAAAAACTAAACAATCAAAATGAATTTTTTAAATTATAATTAAAATAAATAAAAATGAGATTTATTAATTATTATTTAGGGTATACCCATTTAAATGATTATCTATATATGTGTATCGAGATTTTGTAGTATAGTGATTTAAGTGCTTAGGCATTTAGTGATTTATAGGTTTTATTTAAACAATGAAATAATAATAAAAATTATATTTTTTTTCCCATGTTCAAAAGTAATCTTTGAAAATCTAATAATTTTAAAATTTTTTTCTAAAGTGAATAGAATATTTAGTTATAATAATCATTAAATCTATATATATTATACATATTTTTATTGATAAATATTCTAATAATGATCAAAAAATAAATTAATAATTTATTATTAATAAGTTAGATATCAATTAAAATATAATTACGAAACCTAAAATGATTCAAAAACAAAGTAAAATATATTACTATATAATAATTTTTTGTTTTTAATTTTTTACTTCTTTTAATAAGTTTATCTATATTTTTTTGTTGAAAAATAATTTATATAAATTATATATGTCTAACTTATAATTTATTTGGTAATTAATATTTATATAAAAATAAACAAATAAATAATTAAAATGAATATTTAAAATTATAATGAAAAAAATAAAAATGAGATTTATTATTTATTATTTAGAATATACCTGTTTAAAAAATTTATCTATTTAGGGTTTTCAAGATTTAGAAGTTATTGATTTAAGTATTTAGGCATTTAAAGGTTTATAACTTTTATTCAAACAATGAAATAGTTTTGCAATGTTTTCCATTGCATAACAATGACATATAGGCAAATGCTTGATGTTGCATGTCACACACATGCACAATCTTATATTTGCATAGTTTTAATATGGTGCATCAATCAGCTTCCTCCAAAAGGCTTGGACAAATCTGAATGGAAAGGATGCAGTGCACATAATGACTCAATGCCAACTATGATGTCTGGGAATGCCTGGTGATTTTAGTTGTATTCGTACGCTTGGAATTATTAGGCATTATGTTTTTTATGTATTTTATGCATAGAATCATTAATGTGCATAGGATTTGGTGGGCTGGCCTAATTTAGTCAGCTTTTTAGTCTATTGTAAGCTGTGCGCCTAAATGATAAATAAAGTGTGTATTTTCCAAAAAAAAATACAAAAAAAAAACAATAAACCCAAAAAATTAAATCCTAAACCTTAAACCATAAACTATAACCCGAACCCATAAACCCTAAATCCTAAATCTCTTGTTTTGCACTTTTATAATCAAATGACTAAGTGTTAAATTTAAATTGAAATTCACAACTTTTAGGAATGTCACAATTTTTTTTTTGTATATGTAACACAAAGTCATGACTCAAGGGATGAGTTATGGATTCAGTCTCTTTCTTGCTTTAGATTATTGTAGCATTAGCAATGGTCATGATTGTATATTTTGTCTCTAGAAAAAAAATTCATATCGATGAAAATATGCCATAACTTGTGTCTCTCTGTTGAACATATTGTTATGGCACTAAGAATGATCATGAATACATATTTAATCACTATAATAATGGGTCACAATATTGGATATGACCATATCTTGTGCATTTTATCTTTATATTGCAAAGTAATTGCACTAGGAATGATTGTAACTTTGTAAATTCCTCAAGAGCAAAAGTCATGACCCTATAAATAGTTAAAGCTCGATTACTACTCTTTATAACTTTCTATAACTAAAATTCTTTGGATTAGAAATATCACAAAGGCCTTTTTCCTTTGATTTGTGACCTCAATTGTCAATATGCAAGACTAATATTTTGAGCAATGATTAAAACCTTTTATACATTTGAATATAATTCATTTAAGCCTCTTTGGGTATTGTGAGCTTGTATACATAACTCATTTAATATAAAAAGAAAGAAATGATAATTTTCATATCCATGAGGATATTAAAATAGGCTTAGACATCCCGATAAAATAAATTTTTTTATTCTTGATTGAAAGAGAGCCCATACTTCTTGCCTTGCTTAAACCACCCTGGTGCTAGTTTGTACTAATAGTTTATTATTAATTTATTTTAATTAATATCTATCTTATTAAAAATAGTTTATTAATTTATTTTATTATCATTATTATAATATATATTAATAAATTTTTTATATTGAAACTACAACAAATATAATTATTAAGATTATTATAACTAAGTATTGTATTTATATTTTAGAACTTTTAAAAAATTATTATATTTTCAAAGGTCTTAACCTTTGAAAATCATGAAAATTCATAAAAATAAATTTTTTGGTTATTTCATTGAATAAATAAAACCTATAAACACAAAAATGTGTAAACATATAAATCAATAAACTTTTTAACCCCAAAACCACAAAAAAGTTAAACAATTAAATAGTTATGCCCTAAATAATAAATCATAAATCTCATTTTTATTAGTATTCATTATAATTTTAAATATACATTTTAATTATTTATTAGTTTAATTTTATAGAAATATAAATTAAAAAATAAATTATTAGTGAGACAAATATAATTTAAATAATTTTTTTTTTCATCAAAAAATATATAGGCTTATAAATGGATACAAAAATTTAAAAATTTAAAATTAATATTTAGTATAATATTTCACTTTGATTTTGAGTCTTTTTAGGTTTTGCAAATATATTTTAAACAATATTTATCATATTAATAATTGGTTATTACTTTTTTATGATCATTATAATAATTTCAATAAAATAGTTTATATAGAATTTATATTATAAATAATTATTATGATTATTATAACTTCATATTTTATTCACATGTCAAAAAAAATTTAAAAATTTTTATATTTTCAAATGTTATAACCTTCAAAAATGAGAAAAAATAACAAAAATAAATTTTTTGTTATTTTATTTTTTATATAAAACCTATAAACCACTAAACGACTAAA
The DNA here is from genome assembly GCA_029783825.1 of Sapria himalayana. Taxonomy (NCBI): domain Eukaryota; kingdom Viridiplantae; phylum Streptophyta; class Magnoliopsida; order Malpighiales; family Rafflesiaceae; genus Sapria; species Sapria himalayana. The sequence goes on from JAREIK010018132.1 coordinate 86,465, forward strand.
TACTAAAATGACTAAACTCCTAAACCTCGAAGCCCATAAATACTTAAAATATTAAATTAGTATAGTCTAAATAATAAATCATAAATCTCAGTTTTATTAGTATTCATTACAATTTTAAATATTCATTTTAATTATTTATCAGTTTATTTTTATAGAAATATTAATTACAAAATAAATTATTAGTGCGACATATATAATTAAAATAATTTATTTTTCATCAAAAAATTATCATAAAAAGGGGTACAATTTTAAAAATAAAAAATTATTATTTAATAATATATCTTATTTTGATTTCGAATCATTTTAGTTTTTAGAATTATATTTTAATTTATATCATTCTTATAAATACAAGTTTATTAATTTATTTATTCATCATTATTATGATATCAATCAATAAAATTATTTATATTGAGTTTACATTATATATAATTATTAAGATTATTATAACTAAATATTATATTCACATTTAAAAAAAATTAAAAATTATTATATTTTCAAATGTTACAACCTTCAAAAATTAAAAAAAATCAAAAAATTATTTTTTTTGTTTCTTCATTCATTAAAAAAAAACTATGAAACACTAAAGGTCTAAACAATTAAATCACTAAACTCTTAAACAACAAAATACATAAATACTTAAACCATTAAACCGGTATATCCTGAATAATAAATAATAAATCTCAATTTTATTTGTATTCATTATAATTTTAAATATTCATTTTAATTATTTAGTAGTTTATTATTATTATATTATAAATTACAAAATAAATTATGAGTAAGACAAATATAATTTAAATAATTTATTTTTAATAACAAAAATATAAAGTTATAAAAAAGCAAAACATTAAAAAAAATTATTATTTAGTAATATATTTTACTTTGATTTGAATAAATTTAGATTTGCAAATACTTTTTAAATAATAGCTTTTTTTTAATAATAGTTGATTAATTTATTTTTGATCATAATTATAATATCTAGCAATATAATTATTATATTGAATTTAAATGAATTATAATTATGAAGATTATTATAAATAAATATTATATTTACATTTGAAAAAAATTTAAAAATTATTATATTTTCGAAGGATATAATCTTCAAAAATTTGAAAAAATAATAAAAATAAATTTTTTGCAATATCATTGTTTAAATAAAACTTATAAACCACTAAGTGCCTACACACTTAAACATCTAAACTCCTAAACACAAAATCTCCTAAATACTTAAACCTTAAACTCGTAAACCTTAAATATAATTTAAATAATTTATTAAAATATTAATTACAAAATAAATTATGAGTGATACAAATATAATTTAAATAATTTAATTTTCACCAAAAAAATATATAAGCTTATAAAAAGAAGCAAAAACTAAAAAACAAAAAATTTTATTTAGTAATAAATTTTACTTGGATTTTGAATAATTTTAGGTTTTGCAATTATATTTTAATTTATATCCATCATAATAATAATAACATATTAATTTATTTTTTGATAATTGATATCATATCTATCGATAAAATTGTTTATATTTAGTTTATATTATATAAAATTATAATGATTATTATAACTAAATATTGTATTCACATTTTTAAAAAATTTTAAAATTATTATATTGTTAAAGGTTATAACCTTTGAAATGTGAAAAAATATAAAAAATAATTTTTTTTGTTTTTTCATTGTTTAAAAAAAACAAATAAACCACTAAATGCCTAAAAACATAAATCGCTAAAGTCCTAAACGACAAAACCATTAAATACTTAAAATATTAAACTGGTATACATTAATAATAATCCATAAATCTCATTTTAATTTTTATTTAGTATAATTTTATATTTTTATTTTAATTATTGATAAGTTTATTTTTATTGAAATATTAATTACAAAATAAATTATTAGTGAGACAATTATAATTTAAATTAAACTGGTATACCCTAAATAATAAAGAATAAATCTCATTTTTTTTCATTATAATTTTAAATATTCATTTTAATTATTTCTTTGTTTATTTATATATAAATATTAATTACAAAATAAATTATGAGTTCGAAAAATATAATTTATATAAATTATTTTTCATTAAAAAATATAGATAAACTTATTAAAAGAATAAAAAATTCAAAACAAAAAAATTATTATATAGTAATATATTTTTCTTTGCTTCCGAATCATTTTAAGATTAATAATTATATTTTAATTAATATCTATCTTATTATTAATAAATTATTAATTTATATTTTGATAATTATTAGAATATTTATCAATAAAATTATTTATATTGAATTTATATAATATATAAATATAATGATTAGTATAACTAAATATTGAATTTATATAATATATAAAAATTATTATATTTTCAATGGTTATAACCTTTGAAAATATCAAAAAATAATAAAAATAAATTTTTTGTTATTTTATTTTATAAATAAAACCTATAAACCACTAAATTCTAGGGGTGCTCATGGGACGGGACGGGGATTACAAATCTCTAGTCCCTTCCCACAATTCGGAGATTTTTTTTGAAGATCTAGAACCGTCCCATGGTTGAAAATATCGAGACGGGAGGGGACGTAGATCGGGGATTTTGGGTAGGAAAAATGGTTATTGGACAGAACGGAGTTCGGACATTTTTTTCAATTTATTTTATTCAAACCGGCCAAGTTAGTTCATGTCGAAACCTTTTGTTGTACCATTTATCATTCCTTAGTTATGTATCTTTCAAACTCAAATTGGGCCAATTTTATTTTGTCAAATAGGCTGAATACCGCAAACGAGTTCCATTTCCTTGTCGAAAGCTTTGATGTGCAGAAAGAATAGAAATGTTAAATAGAACGGGACCGAGTTGTGTGCTTAATTTGGTTCTTTGTTTTATCACAAGTTGACTTTGTTCAGCCGAGTGAAATTAACCATAATAGCAATACTATATTTTTTAAACAATTACTTAAAATATTAAGGAATAGCTAAAGATGACCACAAACATTGGTAACAGCAATTACTACTTAAGTAATTGCTAAAATTAGGCAGCTTAATATAATAAAAAAAATACAACTAATAACAACCATGATAATAATCATTTCAAAGGTCCGTCCCGGAACAGCAATGAAAATCCAAACCGAATTAATTATCTCTTTTACATCTCCTCTCTTTTCTTCCACACTGTAGAAGGACAACCAAAGATGAAAACATGTTAATCATGTAGACATAAATTTATAAGATGAAAGAGTGATAAAAAAACAAAATATTACCTTATAAAATTTAATACACCCATTCCAAATTTAGTTGGCCAACTATAGTTGGAAGAATATTTGGATGTTGTGACCCTTTTGAAAATTATAATTGAACCATATTTTTATTAAATTGAATTAATAAAATAAGTAAAAGTGAAATTAAAATTTACAAGATTTGTATACTAACCTGATTCATTATCATCAAGGTCTTGAACTAATTCTTCAATTTCAATAGGTTTGTTTGAGCTTCTCAATCAATCTTGTAGACATATGAGAACTTCGGCTGTAATAGGTGTTAAAGAACTCCTAAATTTATCTAAAGTTCTTTCCCCATTGCTAAATGTAGATTCGTAGGCCACAATAGATGCTTGGATAGCAAATACATCAATTGCTTCATTTGCCTAAAGAAGGATACCTAACCTAATTTACCTTCCACCTAGTTAAGATGATCAAAATCAATTCTATTTTTTTCAAGTTTGTTCTCCAAGTACATATCCAACTCTTCCAAAGCTGCAACTTCTTGTTCTTTCTCCAATTCAATAAAAAAAATCATCAACATAAGTATCACTACAATCAAAGAAATCATCATTTTTCTTCAACACAGTAGAAGAGAAATCATCTTCTTTTGATTCATCTTCATTTAAATCTTTATAATTATCCATCATCTCATTTAAAGCATTTATAACCTTTTTTACCATATTTTTTAGCCAATTCCTCTCCATAATGCTAAGTGTACTTAACCTTGAGATATTTGAGCTTATATGAAGGATCCAACACTACTGCTACAAAAATCATAATATTTGTTGACTGAAGAGAACCCCAATAGTTGTTGAATTTATGGCCTCATTTTCATACCCATTTCAGACACAATTGTATCTTTACTATTTTCACAAAGCTCAATTTTTTTTCGAAATTCGAATAATCGAGGAAAATAAACACTAGAGGTATAATATTATGAGCCAGAAAATTTACAAGTTACCTCATAAAAAGTTTTCAAGAAACGAACCAAAATTTTAGCGTTTGTGCAGTCTCTTGCAGTTGGAACGTTAGAACCAAACTTCTTCAAAAACCTTTTGTCTTTGTACTCCAACTTAGCAAATTCTTTTTGATATTTTATATCAGTTTGTAGCATCAAATAAGTTGAATCCCATATTGTAGGACAATCTAATTGCAATGAAGATCCTGTATGTCAAGTTTGCTTTTTCAACACATAACTTAAACATATCTAATCTTTTAGGACTGCTCCTCACATATTTCACCACACCTCTAATTTTTTGAATAGCACCCTCTACTACTGCAATGCCATCTCTGACAATTAAGTTTAGGATATGAGCACAACATCTCATATGAAAATGCTCACCTCTCAAAGGTACAACACTATTCTTCACAAGCATTTTTTTCAATTGTTCAACAACAACATCATTATTTGATACATTGTCAACAGTAATGAACATCAACTTTCTCAAACCCCATTCATTCATGCAAAACTCAATAGCATTTTCTAATATTAACTCCAGAATGAATTTTAAATACACAAAAGTTCAAAAGCCTTTTATGCATATTTCATTGAGAATCAATGAAATGAACAGTCAAACATATATAAGACAAATTTTGAATACTAGTCCAAGTGTCGGTAGTCAATGAAACTCTACTACCATGAGATGATATGCTATCTAATAATTTCTTCTTTTCCTTCACAAACAAAGAAAAACAATCCCTCCTTGTAGAGTGCCAAGATGAAATTTTAAATTGAGGCACACTAACTTCACAAAACTCCTTAAACTCATCCCTCTCAACAAAACAAAAAGCCAATTCATATTTTATGATCATTTTCACCAAAGCCTCCCTAACTAGTTGTTGATCAAATTGCCAACAAGTTAATTTGTTATCCTCTGAACTAGTACCTTTAGTGAAACTCAACAAAGATTGCGACTTGTCTTTACCTTTGTGAGCTACTATTAATTCTTTTTTGTGTTGAAATTTCCTACAAGTCTCTCTCAAGTTTTTTATAAACTCGAAAGTACCTTGATCACTTTTTGCCAAATATTCTTTCCTACACCATATACAAGCTGCCCTACCAGTTTCATTTCCCTCTGAATCAACTAATATCTCATAAGTTTCCCAAACAGCAGACTTAAACTTTTTATGAGCTAGAGTTTCAAATGTACCTTGACTTTCTTTTACAATTGGAATTAAAGAACCTACCATAACAATAGCAGGGTTCATGAAAAGATGATGATTGGATTTACCATTACTTTGATCATTTGAGATGTGATCATCTTCAATTTATTGTATTTTTTGTTTACCACTGGATTGTGCCATCTTCATTGCCATTAATTAATATGATATGTTAAGCATAAATACATATAAATATTTCAAACAAGCAAGCTCTACAAAACTGACTCTAACACATTCAGCCCACTCATTCAGCCCACCCACAACACCACAACCAATACTCAACAAAACTGACTAAGACACATAATAATAATAATTAATCAATCAATTCTCATCAAAAAAACAAACAAAAAGGCTAGTGGCATCTAGGACATGGTGGAGGCCACCAGAAGTGTGACGGACAAGGGCTGGACATAACTAAACACGGCTGGAATGGCATGAGGTGGCCTGGAACTCATCTGAACAACAATAGGTGCGTCGGAATTGGATGGGTAGTAGCGGAATTGGTGGCATCTTCATGTTATATATTTATATATATTCTTGGTTCTAGTAGCGGTTTTTTAGGACAGGATGGTTCTCTGGATGGATAATGCTTAAGATCCGGAACCGTCCCAAAAGAAAAAATACGTGATAGAACGGGACTGGGAAAAGTCAAAGTCAATGGATTTTTCTTAGTCCCGTTCTTTCGGGACAAGACTTCTGGTCGGGTCACGGATCTCCGAGTCCCATGAGCACCCATACTAAATGCATATAAAGTTAAATCAATAAATTCCTAAACCCCGTAATGCCTAAATACACAAACCATTAAACCACTAAATACTACTTAATAATTAATAAATCTATTTTGTATTGCTATTTATTATATTTTTAAATAGTCATTTAATTATTTATTAGAGTATTTATTTAGAAATATTTATTACAAACTAAATTATGAGTGTGACAAATATAATTTAAATAATATATTATTTATCTAATAAAAATATACGCTTATAAAAGAAGTATAAATTTAAATATTAAAAATCATTATCAAGTAATATAAGTTACTTTAATTTTGAATTAATTTGGGTTTTGTAAATATTTTTTAATTAATATCTATCTTAATATTAATAGTTTATAAATTTAATTTTTGATCATTATTATAATATCTATCAATAAAATTATTTATATTATTTTTATATGATATATAATTATTAATATTATTATAACAAAATATTGTATTAAAATTTCAAAAAAAATTTAATATTATTATATTTTCAAATGTTATAACCTATGAAAATGATAAAAAATTATTGAAATTTTTTTTGTTATTTTATTTTTTTAAATAAAACCTATAAACCACTAAAAGTCTAATAATATAAATCGCTAAACTCTTAACTGACTAAACCTCTAAATACTTAAATCATTAAAGTGGTATACATTAATAATAAATCAAAATCTCAATGTAATTTTTATTCAGTATAATTTTAAATTTTTATTTTAATTATTTATAAATTTTTTTTATAGAAATATTAATTACAAAATAAATTATTAGTGAGACAGATCTAATTTAAATTAAACCGATATCCCTAAATAATAAATAATAAATCTCATTTTTTTTCATTATAATTTTAAATATTCATTTTAATTATTTATTTGTTTATTTATATATAAATATTAATTACAAAATAAATTGAGTTAGACAAATATATTATATATAAATTATTTTTCATCAAAAAATTATTGATAAACTTTATTAAAGTAAAAAAATTTCAAAACAAAAATTATTATATAGTAATATATTTTACTTTTCTTCTGAATCATTTTAGGTTTTGTAATTATATTTTAATTGATATCTATCTTATTAATATTAGATTATTAATTTATTTTTGATCATTATAAGAATATTTATGAATAAAATTGTTTATATTGAATTTATATGATATATAAATATAATGATTATTATAACTAAATATTGTATTCCCATTTAAAAAAAATTATAATTATTTTATTTTTTTAATAAAACCTATAAACCACTAAATGCATACACAGTTAAATTAGTAAACTCCTAAACCTCATAATGCCTAAATACATAAACCTTTAAACTGCTATATACTACTTAATAATTAATAAATTTAATTTTTATTTCTATTTATTATAATTTTAAATATTCATTTTAATTATTTATTAGTTTATTTTTCTAAAAATATTTATTACAAATTAAATTATGAGAGCGACATATATATTTTAAATAATTTATTTTGAATCAAAAAAAATATTTGCCTATAAAACAAGTAAAAATTTAAAAATTAAAAATTATAATCCAGTAATATATTTTACTTTAATTTTGAATCAATTTAGGTTTTTTAAATATATTTTAATTAATATCAATCTTTTTATTAATAGTTTATTAATTTAAATTTTGATCATTATTATATTATCTATCAATAAAATTGTTTATATTGAATTTATATGATATATAATTATTAATATTATTATAACTAAATATTGTATTCACATTTCAAAAAATTTAAATATTATTATATTTTCAAAGGTTATAACCTGTGAAAATGAGAAAAAATTACAATTTTTTTTTGTTATTTTATTGTTTAAATAAAACCTAAACCACTAAATTCCTAAAAACATAAATTGCTAAACTCCTAAATGACAAAACCTTTAAATACTTAAACCTTTAAAATGATGCAAAAACTAAAAAAAATTATTATTTAGTAATAAATTTTACTTTGATTTTGAATCATTTTAGGTTTTTTAATTATATTTTAATTTATATCAATCATATTAATAATAGTTTATTAATTTATTTTTTGATAATTGATATAATATCTATAAATAAAATTGTTTTATATTTAGTTTTTATTATATATAGTTATAATATTTATTATTACTAAATATTGTATTCACATTTTTAAAAAAAAATTTAAAATTATTATATTTTGAAATGTTATAACCTTTGAAAATTTCTAAAAATATCGAAAATAATTTTTTTGTTATTTTATTGTTTAAATAAAACCTATAAACCACTAAATGCCTAAATACTTAAATCAATAACTTTTAAATCTCGTAAACTCTAAATAGATAAAATTTTTAAACATGTATATCCTAAATAATAAATAATAAATCTCATTTTTATTTTTTTTAATTATAATTTTAAATATTCATTTTAATTATTTATTTGTTTATTTTTATATAAATATTAATTACAAAATAAATATGAGTTATACAAATATAATTTATATAAATTATTTTTCAACAAAAAAAATATATAGATAAACTTAATAAAAGAACAAAAAAATTAAAAACAAAAAAATATTATATAGTAATATATTTTGCTTTGTTTCTGAATCATTTTAGGTTTTGTAATTATATTTTAATTGATATCTAACTTATTAATAATAGATTATTAATTTATTTTTTGATCATTATTAGAATATTTATCAATTAAAAAGTTTATATTGAATTTATATGATATATAAATTTAATAATTATTATAACTAAATATTGTATTCACTTTTGAAAAAAGTTTTAAAATTTTTATATTTTCAAAGATTATAACCTTTGAACATGTGAAAAAATAAAAAAAAATATTTTTTTGTTATTTCATTGTTTAAATAAAACCTATAAATCACTACATTCCTAAACACTTAAATCACTAAACTACAAAATCCCGATACCCCTATATAGATAATACTTTAAACTGGTATACCCTAAAAACATAAATTGCTAAAATCCTAAATGAAAAAACTTCTAAATACTAAAACCATTAAACTGGTATACAGTAATAATAAATCATAAATCTCATTTTAAATTTTTTTTAGTATAATTTTAAATTTTTATTTTAATTATTTATCAGTTTATTTTTATAGAAATATTAATTACAAATTAAATTATTAGTGAGATTGGTATAATTTAAATAATTTAAATTATTAGTGAGCCTGATCTAATTTAAATTAAAATAGTATCCCTAAATAATAAATAATAAATCTCATTTTTTTCATTATAATTTTAAATATTAATTTTAATTATTTATTTGTTTATTTATATATTAATATTAATTACAAAATAAATTGAGCTAGAAAAAAATAATTTATATAAATTATTTTTAATCAAAAAATTTTAGAGAAACTTTTTAAAAGAAAAAAAATTTTCAAAACAAAAAATTATTATTTTGTAATATATTTTGCTTTGCTTCAGAATTTTCTTAAGTTTTGTAATTATATTTTAATTAATATCTATCTTATTAATAATAAATTATTAATTTATTTTTTGATCATTATTAGAATATTTATCAATAAAATTGTTTATATTGAATTTATATGATATATAATTATAAAGATTATTATAACTAAAAATTATATTTACATTTGAAAATAATTTAAAAATTATTATATTTTTAAAGGTTATCATCTTTGAAAATGAGATAAAATCACAAAAATAAATTTTTTGTTATTTTATTGTTTATATAAAACCTATAAACTACTAAATGCCTAAATGCTTAAATCATTAAACTCCTAAACCCCAAAACCCAAAATCCTTAAATACTTAAACATTTAAACCATCTTTAAAGGTTTAAGTATTTATAAATAATAAATAATAGTTTATTAATTGATTTTTTGATCATTATTATATTTATATTTATATTTAGTTTATTAATATCTATCAATAAAATTGTTTATTTTTAATTTACATGATATATAATATTAAGTTTATTATAACTAAATATTGTATTCACATTTGAAAAAAAATTTAAAATTATTATATTTATAAATGTTATAACCTTCAAAATTGATAAAAAATTTGAAAAATAATTTTTTGTTATTTCATTATTTAAATACAACATATAAACTACTAAATGCCTAAACACTTAAATCACTAAACTCATAAACTTCTAAATACTTAACACATTAAACCGGTATACCCTAAATAATTAATCATAAAACTCATTTTTATTTGTATTAATTATAATTTTAATATTGATTTTAATTATTTATTTGTTTATTTTTATAGAAATATTAATTTCAAAATAAAATTATGAATGAGACAAATATAATTTAAATAACTTATCTTCATCAAAAAAATTTATAAGCTTATAAAAAGAATCAAAATTTTAAAAATAAAAAATTATTATTTAGTAATATATTTTACTTTAATTTTGAATCGTTTTAGGTTTTGCGAATATATTTTAATTAATATATATCTTATTAATAATAGTTTATTAATCTATTTTATGATCAGTATTATAATATCGATCAATAAAATTATTTATTTTTAATTTACAATATATTTAATTTGTATGATTATTATAATTAAATATTGTATTAAAATTTGTAAAAAAATTAAAAATTATAATATTTTCAATGGTTATAACCTTGAAAATGAGAAAAAATCATAAAAATAATTTTTTTATTATTTAATTATTTAAATAAAACCTATAAACCACAAAATACCTAAATACTTAAATTACTAAACTTCTAAACCCTGATACTGCTGCACCACACACACATAGCGAATGACCACAAACACACGTGCACATATTCTTGTTCATTTTGGTGTAGCATTTGGAGGGGCCAGCAAGTCCTGGAAGCAGCCAGAAGTATCGGCCACCAGCTTGTCGAGGTCCCCACTAGCATGCCGGGATGATAACATTCAGAAAACTGACATGACCGAACATAGTGGTGTGGAATAAACCTAGGAGTAGCTAGGAGTGGATCCCACTAGCCCTATAAGGCAGCATAGAGGGCCACCCAACCATCGCCCAACAGGAGTAGTAGGTAATCCATGATTAATTGGAGAGCCAGCAAAATCCGAAGCATCACCAAGCAGTGCCAGTAAGCAATGGAGTCCAGACCAGCCACACGGGAGCGAAAGATTCAAACTTGTAGTTTATGTTTGTTGTCTTATTTGTATTTTAGAAATTTTATGCACAATGTACTTATAGAGACATATCATGAATTACTCACACACACAATCTTGTATGTTCTCTATGTAGCATGCAATGAGAGCAACTGGACCCATGAGTATCTTTAAGTGGGGCCCACTATGCATTTTGTAAATACACATTAGGCGATGCTGCACTCCCGGGAGCAGAAGACCCATCTTTAGAAAATTTTGTAATTTTACTTGTATTCTAGCTTGGTTGTACGCGTAGATAATTAAACTATGCGATGGACCTCATCACACATGCACACCGATGCATGCATATTTTTTGATATTTTGTTAGTGCAAAATACAGCCACTTCTTGGAGATCGAGGAGGAACCATTCTAACCAAGAGATACTCTTTTGAGGATCATTGGAGCAAAAGAATGTGGAATTCAGAGGTGAGAATGAATTGTCAAAGTGCCATAGATATGGACTTGTGGATTTATGGGTATTCAGTTTTACATGTATTCCATTGCATAGCGATGACATAGGCAAACGCTTGATGCTGCATGTCACTCACATGCACAATCTTATATTTGCATAGTTTTAATATGGTTTATCATTCAGGTTCCACCAAAAGGCTTGGACAAATCTAAATGGAAAGGATGCAGTGCGCATAATGACTCAATGCCAACTCTGAAGTCTGTGAATGTCAGGTGATTTTAGTTGTATTCTTACGCTTTGAATTATTAGGCATTATGTTTTTTTATGTATTTTTTGCATAGAATCATTAAGGTGCATAGGATTTGGTGCGCTGGCCTAAATTAGTCAGCTTTTTATTCTCTTGTAATTTGTGTGCCTAACTAATAAATAAAGTGTGTATTTTCAAAAAAAAACAAAAAAAAACATAAACCCTAAACTTTAAATCATAAACAATAACCCTAACCCATAAACCCTAAATCCTAAATCTCATGTATTGCACTTTTATAATCAAATGACTAAGTGTTAAATTTAAATTTAAATTCACAAATTTTAGGAATGTCACAGATTTATCTTTTTGTATATGTAACACAAAGTCATGACTCAAGGGGTGACTTATGGATTCAGTCTCTTTCTTGCTTTAGATTATTGTTGCATTAGCAATGGTCATGATTGTATATTTTGTTTCTAGAACACAAAATCATATCGATGAGAAAATGCCATAACTTGTGTCTCTCTGTCGAACATATTGTTATGGCACTAAGAATGATCATGAATACATATTTAATCACTATAATACTGGTTCACAGAATTGGATATGACCATAGCTTGTACATTTTATCTTTATATTTCAAAGTCATTGCACTAGGAATGATTGTAACTTTAGACATTCCTCAAGAGCAAAAGTCATGACCCTAGAAATAGTTAAAGCTCGAGTAATACTCTTTATAAATTTCTATAGCTAAAATTCTTGGGATTGGAAATATCACTATGGCTTTTTCATTTGATTTGTGACCTCAAGTGTCAATATGCAAGACTAATATTGTGAGCATAGATTAAAACCTTTTATACAATTGTATATGATTCATTTGCACCTTTTTGGGTATTGTGAGCTTGTATACATAAATCATTTAATATAAAAAGAAATAAATGATACTTTACATATCCATGAGGATATAATAAGGGGGCGTAGACATGCCAATAAAATATATTTTTTGATTCTTGATTGAAAGAGAGCCCATACTTCTTGCCCTGCTCAAGCCGCCCTGGGGCTAGTTTGTTATAATAGGCGATAAGGTCGTTATTTTTTTAGAGGTGAACTATGTTTTTAAAAAATTGCTTTTAGTGTGTGCATGAGAGATATTTTAGAAGAAATTACATAATCAATATAAATAGCATCCTCAACAACTAGCAATTTCAACATATAGGGGTACAACTTTGGTTTAGTCTGTTAGCGTACATGAGTCAAATACCTTTGATAGCCCAGTGATTCAACATCAAATATGATGAGACATACTAGAGATAAAGTAAAAGCTCCTATTATTTTGGTTAGAGCTTTTGGAATCATTCTAGAGTTGAGAGAGGAACAAAATAAATTATTTTAATTATTCAGTATAATTTAAATTTTTATTTTATTTATTTATCAGTTTATTTGTATAGAAATATTAATTACAAATAAATTATTAGTGAGACGGATCTAATTTATATTTAACTGGTATATCCTAAATAATATAGAATAAATCTCATTTTTTTTCATTTTAATTTTAAATATTCAAATTTAATTATTTATTTGTTTATTTTTATATAAATATTAATTACAAAATAAATTATGAGTTACACAAATATAATTTATATAAATTATTTTTTATCAAAATAATATAGTTAAACATTTTAATAGAAAAGAAAATTTTCAAAACAAAAAATTATATATAGTAATATATTTCCCTTTGCTTTTATTTCATTTTAGGTTTGGTTAATATATTTTAATTGATATCTATCTTATTAATAATAGATTATTAAGTTATTTTTTCATCATTATTAGAATATTTATCAAAAAAATTGTTTATATTGAATTTATATGATATATAAATATAATGATTATTATAACTAAATATTGTATTCACTTTTGAAAAAAAAATTTAAAATTATCACATTTTCAAAGGTTTTAACCTTTGAAAATGTGAAAAAATAAAAAAAATAATTTTTTTGTTATTTCATTTTTTATATAAAAACTATAGATCATTAAATGCTTACTTACTTAAATTAGTAAGCTCATAAATCCCGAAACCCCTAATACATAAAACCTTTTAACTCTATATAATATCTTAATAAATAATAATCTCATTTATTTTTCTATTATTATAATTTTAACCTATTCATTTTAATTATTTATAGTTTAACTTTTTAGAAAAATTAATTACAAAATAAATTTCGAGTGAGACAAATATTATTTAAATAATTTATTTAATAAAAATATAAGCTTATATAATGAAGCAAAATTTTAAAAATTAAATATTATTATTTAGTAATATATTTTTATTTGATTTTGAATCATTTTGTGTTATTTAAATATATTTTTATTTATATTAATATTCTTAATAATAGTTTATTAATTTAATTTTTGATTATTATTATAATATCTATCATTAAAATTATTTATATTGAATTTATATGATATATAATTC